>JAFIRS010004568.1:0-82231 GCA_018342105.1 Gonioctena quinquepunctata
ATCAAGGATAAGAAATGTAGGTTTGAAAATATTGTACCTGTATAAATATCTTCGACATGAAGGTGAATATCAATATTTTGTCAAAGCAGGTCAATGTTATGTTATTGCACTTTGATGTCTTAGAAAGCAGGAGTCGTGATAGCAACAGCTTTTGTTATAACACCACAATTTTTTCAATGCGTTTTCTGAATATACATCACATTCGGAATTCACATCAATGTGACACAATCACATATCATTAGAATCACTGAGGCACAATGTCCAATGCTGAAGTTGAACGAACTTCCACAAAACTGGCATTTTCTGTCGATTATGAAGTACTATACTAGCCTACTGAAATACTTGCAAAGAAGTATAACAAGTAGAGTAAGTTCATTTATGATACATTTTTAGAACTAGAGTGTTTTTACTTGATAATATTTTGTAGTATTGAGCTCATATGTTCTTGAAGTTATACCTAGTGACTTGTATGGTATAAATGCCGAAAATCGGGTGCAGCTTTCAGGCATAATGTTTTGGTTCCCCATGGAATCGCCATGCACGGAAATCAATTTAATTTTCAGAATCGAATGTAATTTCCTAGGAAGAATATCTTTGATATCAAGAAGATGCAATCTTAATGAAATAAGCCTCAACTTGCATATTTCAGAAACTAAGTATAAGAAAGACTCAACCATTTATTCAAAACCAAGTTATGGGAATCTCATTGTAAAACAATTAAAATTGGAAACAATTTGATCAATATAATATTATAATGAGCTTATTTTCTTCACTCTTTTCAGTACATTCAAAAAATTGTGTAGTAAATCACCAACAGACTTCTAAATTTCATGTGATCCAAGATGAAAGCATTTGGAGCAGTTTATTACCTGCCTTCATGACAAAGCAATGAAATTCAAATATCGTCTTTACAGGTCGAAAACACGTTGGGAGAGCTAAGAAAAAAATCTCATTTCAATCTATTTAGTGCATTTTGAATGTAGGCATGTCTTATTCTTTTTTTTTCTGTTTATTTTTATAATCTTATTAATACTTGAGAAAATAGAATGTATATCAATCTTTGATTTTTATAATATTGAAAGTATTAAGTAAGTACCTTTTTTCACACACAATAAAAATTTCAACAATGAAAAAAATTCCTGTTTTTTTTAAGGAATATAATGTAAATATTATAATTTCATTCAATTAAAAGAGAAACAAATTTATCTCTCTTTTGGTGAGGGCAAATTTAATATTCTAGGCTACTTATTGAATTTCCAATTATAGTTTCAATGTATTTCTTACTCTCTGGTTCAGCCTGAATCGATTTTTTTTTAATTACAGATGTGGATGGTGAGATATCAAGTAGTAACTCTAATATTTAGTTTTTTCCACTACACAGTTCTTAAAGACATGCAATTTTTTTCTTACTCATCCAACCTCTCCATCTTTATGGTTCAAAAAGTTTTCACATTAAAGTGTGTAAAATGTGCTGGTGAATTCCCAATATTTTGTTCATTGAGTGGTAGTTTTATGTTCCCAAAAGGTTTTCACATTATGCCAAAATGTCATGTTCCTGAATAACTCTCTGCTTTTCATATTATAATTTGAGGATCATAGAGTGAAAACTTCAATATTTTTAATGTAAGATACCTTTCAATTCCAATCTCCTCATTTTTAATATCAGTGGCTTGATTTTCAGAGGGCAATATGGAACCACTTCTATAATCCACATCAACATTTTCCCTTTAATCAATTCCATTAGGACATCTGTATCAGAAATTTGATCACTATCAGTTAGGCCCAAGGGTTTTTTTTTCCCCCTCTCACAATATTTCTGAATTCTGTTACTGGTGTCAATACAAGAAGTTGCAAATTTGATGAAATCTCTGAGGTTATCATTACACTGTTGACAAATGAGTGGATCATCAATATTTTCTAAATCCTAAAATATAAGAAACATTTACTGATACATAACAAAATCATCCACAGAAAATATTCAAGGTTCTTTATCACACATGAGAAAGTATTCCAAATGAAAGCAGCAATAATTAATGTTGGGTAAATTTCCCATTGTGTAATCATAAAAAAAATCTGATCACACTCAAAATTCATGGCAAGGTGTTTAGAATATTCTTTCGGGATATTTTTATTTTTTTGAAATTCCAAGAATTAGAAGTAATGTTTGTGGAGGTTTCATTAGATTTTGTAAAATTTCATTGGTGGATCTCCCTGTACATAAACATAACATCAGGAAGATTTTTGTTTTAAGGAAGGTTTATGCATTGTTACCTTATAACTTAGCCTAATAACTAGGGCTAAATCAGATAATTTTATGATGTTTATGAACTTTTCAATTAGTTCTTAGTGTCTAAATTAAATGAAAATATGTTCTTCAATTTGTCTTGAATATTGTTCAATCCAAATCGAAAAGTGAAAGAAACAAAATTGGTGTGTTGTGGAGTGTGCATTGGTAAAAATTTAAACATGGACTGACTTGACAGTTGTGTTCAAAATATTTCAAATCGGCGCAGGAGCAATTTCTTTTTGACTTGAGGCCAGTGAAGTGTAATGTTAACATTTAGATATTAGTTCTCAGTCATAAGCTTAGAAATTGGTCAACTTCCTGGTAATAGTTCGAGTACTAGTAACGATCCCATAAACGTTCGCATTAACATGCTATTGTTGAACTTTTAGTTATTAGTTCTCAGTCATAAGCTTAGTTATTAATAACATTGCATAAACCTTCCTTTGGAATAGATTTCAAGAAATGCCATATGGTTATACACTGGTGTGACAGCAGCAACGGTTTTCCAGCAACTTTTTTTTATAAAAGTAAACTAAAAAACTTACTTTACTACGATTTTTACAAAAATTGTTTTACAAATCCCACGAACCAATTTTTGTGAACATCGTAGTGAAGTGTATTTTTTAGTTTACTTCAATTATGGATTTTCATCAAGTATCGGCCGCGTCAATTCATTTTTTTTTTATTATCATGTATAAAATTTGTTGGTTTTCGAACTGAAATGGCCATTGTTGGGAATGTTTTGATGAATAACTATATTTTGGCACCTTCTTGACAAATACGATGACAAGAATTGATTTGGGACCCCCTAGTTACCCCAGTTACTCACCCCTAACTAAAAGCTTTAAATAGTAATGAGATAAACAGATACTAATAAGTTTTTAATGAAAGTACATTATTTTGAACTTGCTCCACCCTCTACATACATTGGAATAACTTATGACCCAGGAACTACCCCTCAACCACCCCTCTAGCCACCTTCAAAATCAAAACTAGAACAGTTGTTGTTGGAGGCTTTCAAGAGAAGAGTGTGTTTTAAGGCAAATAACATGAAATAATGTGTGACCCCTAGATAATCCACCTAGCTACTCAAATATTCAACCCCCAAAGTGAAATATATGCAAATAAAACAAATTGATCGTTGCTGGTGATTTTTTCATACCAATACATTATTAGGAACTTGCTCTACAAGCTCCTTATAGTGAAATAATTTGGTACTCAAAAACTAGACCCCTATATTTCACCCCCAAATTGGAATATTCACAAATAGAACAAATTAATCGTTGCTGGTGATTTTTTCATGCTAATACATTATAAATAACTTGCTTGACACGCTCTATATGATGAAATAATTTGTGACCCAAAAACTACACCAATATCCCACCCCCAAATAGAAATATTCATGAATAGATCAAATTGATTGTTGCAGGTATTTTTTGTTGCCCATACATTCCTAGGAACTTGCTCTACTCGCAGCACATAGTATAATAATTTGTGACCAAAAAACTACCACAATATCTCACCCCCACATAGAAATATTCGCAAATTGAACAAATTAATCGGTGCTGGCAATTTTTGCATGCGAATACATTATAAGGAACCTGTTGGATACTCCATATGATGAAGTAATTTAGACCCAAAATACCCCAGAATCTCAACCCCCAAATTGAGATATTGACAAATAGAACAAATTATTCATTGCTGGCAATTTTTTCATGCAAATACATTTTTAGAAACTTGCTAGACACGCTCCATATGTTGAAATAATTTGAGACCTAAAACTACCCTTAGATCTCACTCTCAAATTGAAATTTTGGCAAATAGAACAAATTATTCTTTGCTTGCAATTTTTCATGCAAATACATTTTAGGAACATGCTAGACAAGTCATATGATGAAATAATTTGTTACGAAAACTACCCCAATATCTAACCAAATTGAAAATTTATAAAAGAACAGTTAGTCCTTATGGTGAATTTACACAATGAAATAATTTGTAAACCAGAAACAAATATTTCAATTTGGGGGTGAGAGTGGGGTAGTTTTTGGGTCACAAATTATTTCATCATATGGAGCGTGTCTAGCAAGTTCCTCATAAGGTATTGGCATGAAAAAATAACCAGCAACGATTAATTTTTTCCATTTGCCAATATTTCAATTTGGGGGTGAGTTATTTGGCATTTTTTGGCATCATATGGAGCATGTCCTAACAAAGTCCTCAATAATATTTTGACATGAAAAAATCACCTGCAACGATAAAATTTGTTCTATTAGCAAATTTTCCAATTTGGGGTGAGATAAGTATTGGGCTAGTTCTTGGGTCACGTATTATTTCACTACAGTTATGGAGCGTGTAGGGCTAGTGGAGGTTGTATTGAAGAGCAACCCTGTTGAATATTGCCTCCCTTCCACCTGTGTTTATTTTTGTTGGTAATTCTTATAAAGTCACATTATTATTATTAAGTTCCTAATTATGTAGGTATAAGCATGAAAAAATCACCAGTAATGATCAATTTGTTCTATTTGCAAATATTTCAATTTGGGGGGGGAATATTGGGGTAGATAGGTTGGGTATCTAGGGGTCACAAATTATTTCATCTTATTTGATCTGTCAAAAAGGCCTTAAAACATACTCTCCACTTCTGTTAAACCCATTACTATTTCAACCCTTTAGTTAGGGGTGAGTTATTGGGGTAACTAGGGGAGCAATTTGTGTCATTGAATGTGTCAAGAAGGTGCCAAAATATAGTATCACCAAAACATTCCCAACAATGGCCAGTTTTAGTTCGAAAACCAACGAATTTCATAGATGACTAAATAAAACTGTTGCTGGAAAACCGTTGCTGCTGTCACACCCCTTCAGTTGTTGAAGTTTGAACAATATTCAGTGATAATGTAACATTTCAGAAGATTTCCTGTTGTAGATTAAATCATACAAACCATTTCAGGGATGTATTTCTTGAATTTATCTTTAAAGTTATACTCTTTAAGTAAATCCTCAATGTAAGTGGAAGAACTGTTGATCAAGTTGATGCAAAGACAACATATTTTCAAGTGCTTTCTAGCTGGCCATTTTTCAATTTCATATTTCTTCATCTTCAAATAAGCATTTCGAAGATCTACTTTGGAATTACTTTTAAATTTTATGTGGGGCTTCAAAAGGTCTTCGGTGTATATGCAGTTTGCTTTGAATCCAAATGCTCTTGCTACTTGCATGCTGCAGTTATAGCATAATGTAGGGGTTTGAGAGATGTTCCACCACTGAAAATGGAAAGAATTATTCATAAAGCATACATACAATACTTTTCAAGTACTGTACTGGATTCAATAAAAATATGTCCAACAGCTCTATAAAAAGTTCTGATTCAGCACATTTTTTGGTTTCCGTTGTTTTCAAACACAATATACACAAATCTTTCATTTTCATAAATTCGCATGTCTTTATACAAGAGGAAAAACCTGATTGTGACATTTATATTTACATATTTACACTCAATGTTCGTTCGTTTGAATTTGTCTTGTGCCATTCGGGTCTGTTTTTTTCGTGTACGCTAAAAATCTTGACCTGAGGTTCGTTCGGAGTCACCAATTCATGTTCGGTTAGTCAATTTAATTTTTAACTGTCGAACTCTCCATCAATGAAGGGAGCACCAGTTCTTAATAGCTACTGAAAATTATATCTAACATTTTATAGCCAATGTTACTTGAATACAAGAGAAAGAAACTGAATTCTGCCATATAATGTTTGACGTTTCTTCGTTTGGTCTTGCGTCAATCAGGTTCGTTTTTCTCGTTGTAAAGTAAAGGAACTTGACCTGAGGTTACCCAAGTAGCACACAGTCATAAAATTAACATAATGACTTCTTATACCGTCTTAAAGACCACGTATTTGTATGTTTTGAAACCAAAAAGTTAATGTGCGTTTTATAACCTTCAGGCGTTGCTATGACGTCGTGTACTAGATATAACGAGAGTACAATAAAGAATTCTCGAGATGAAGTTATACTGTGGTTTGTATGTAAATAAATTGTATGTGTCGTTAAGTAGAACTTAAGAGCAGTTGCTGTGAGGTTATTATGACAATGAACATATGTGGTTCTAATGGAATACATTTCCGAAACCTTTCTACGACTACATATTGTACTCATGTAATGTAGTTATATCAACTGATGAACTTTGGTCGTAATGATTACATTATGTATCTATGGTTAGATTATTTTTGTTGGTTATGTTATTTTTGTTGGATAGGTATATTGTGTTATGTATGTAGAATATTCAGTTCCGTATGAATGATTAAAATGCCAAACAAGAATCCAATCTGCCTTACGGGAGAACTGGAGCGTATAGAGAAATATAAAGAGGAAGGATGAGTGCCTACCCCAAAATTAACATCTGAAATAAGTAATCAGTCTATCGGGACACTGCAAAAAAATGAAGTTCATCCAGTTCCTTCAATTGTTTTCACAACAAGGAGAGATATAAATAATATGTATGTGCACTTCGAGTGATAAATAAAAAATATTTAAATATAACTGTTCAACATCAACATAACCTCTATTGTAAATGTCAGTTATTTTTAGCGTTTTCCATTAGGCGGAACTAGCGGAATGCTTATGCACTCAGTGTATATCTTTTTCTGTTTTGATGGCGTTACGACGTTAGTACAACAAAACTTGCTACTTGTGGTCACAGCGACTACATTACAACTTTTTTATGTAAGATATTGCGTGTCTTTGAGTCACTCGTAAACTATTCTATGATAGTACATACCGGAGTAATTACAACTTTTCGACACTAGAAGGACGGCATCCATGTTTTTCGATTGATTGATAACATCATTCTGGTAGCCATATTGGAACAAAAATATTTAAAATAAAAAATATGGGACCCTGGGTGTTATATCAATCTAAAAATCATTGGAGATGTGCTAATCAAGTATCTTCCGTAATATGGTCTACATATTTCAACGATTAATGGGAAGAATTGATGAAATATATTTTTTCTGAAATGAAAATAAATATTTATCTCTTTTCATTTTCGAGGCGCATGAATTTTAAGAGAGTGGAATTGGATCTTGATCGTAAAAATGGATTTGCTTGGTCACTAGAGTTTCAGAACAATTCTTGAAGACACATAAATGAAAATCATTTTCATCTCGATAACTATCACGGTCACAGAGTATCATGAACATGTAAAGGAAGGCTGACATATATTATATTGATATTATATAAAATCTTTTGTAACCAAACCCACCCCGGTCTTATATGGTTGTTAAATTTTCTGGTCGACTTTCAGTTTTTTCAACCTTCTTTTTTTTTTGTTGTGATCGTCTAGATAGTCAGCGCTACTTCTCAGGTAGCAGGATCTGCAATCCATCTACTCTCAAAAGATAGCCTAGTATAGCATTTTTTTTTGTCGGCACACAGCCTTATATAGAGAGACCCTTGAAAGGAGAGACCCACAATTTTCCCACGTTGTGTATGTTGTTTTTTTTTGTGTTCTTTAGGATACAAAGTTCTGTTCAGCTGAAGAGAAATAAAAGACAAACTTAAATAAATACATTTATTAAAGCCAAGAGTTACAATCTCCACTTGTTTGAAAACAATTCAACGATTAAAGGCTTTACATTTTCCACAAGATACTATTGCAAATTATAAGAGTTCAGCTTATAAAAAATCGTCTCTGGTTTCGAATCTGAGTAGATACTGCTATGTAAAGTGTTTCTGAAGTGATGAAAATTGGATTATATAAAGGTGATCGGAATATATCTGTAGTTGTAACATTGTTTCATGCCCAAAACACCTTGCCGGTGTTTTCATGGGTATATTCATAGATCGATCATCGCCAATTGAGAGAATGAAGACCATAGTACATTTCCAGCACGCAACCAAGGAGTTGCTAGACTCACAGGACTAGTGACCGGTCCGAGATTGTTTTCTGTGCACCCATACTAGACAACCCGTTACCATCCTCGGCCACTCTTTACAGTACGTTCTATTTTTTTATATAGAGTTTTAGGCGTAAAGCCGGGATCCATGCTTAGCAGAGAGTAACATTGTAGCACTACAAACATACTCATTCCAACATTCTCAATTTAGCTATTAAACTGTCGTGTTGAGCCGTAGTCAAGTACTAAAATCAATTCTAGACCAATATATCTATAACTTGAGGATTTAATGTGGTACTGATAGGCTTCGACTAATATGACCTAGATATATTCCACCATTAAGTATTCTAGATTCAAACCAGGAACAATTATCAAATTTCAATTTTCCTATCTTTACAATATTATTTGAGGTCCAGGAGGACAGACTGTTGTTTATTAAGGTAGTCAAAATACAAATTTGTGAGACTGTCTAAAAATTCATTAGTCTGATATCTTACCCAAATTCCTATAGAATTTACTCCCGACAACGTGTGTGAATAGTCCACTAATATATTTACCTCGCCCCACATCAAGGAGTTAGCAGGGACATCGTCCGCTGATGGACATGAATGTTTTGGAGTGGACCCCTACCCACAAACCCGTTACTTCCACGGTCACTTTTAGTATTACTAATGTTGCGTAAAACCGGGATTTATTTATGGCAAGAAGCAACAATGAGACAATGATAAACATATTCAGTTCCACTACTTCACAGTTGCTAAAATTTCTCTATTTCACTCGATGTTATAAGTAAGACACAGACTAATCGTGGCCGAAAATGCTGACTCTATAATTTAACTGAGTTGACTGGGTTGTGAGAATGAATGGCTAATATCAAATAAAGGAATTTAGTTGCAGATTCTGAATAATTGAAAATAGTTATCATTTCTATTCGTTACGGACCTGGACTTCCCGAAGGTAATTGTGTTGTACTTCTAAATTCCATTTTGGATCCGTCCTCTTCTTCCCAGTACCTAAGGAAGAGAACTATATTATAACATTACAATATATAAATGAGTGTTCAATATTTGTCCCACGATTTTATTGGTCTATGAGGGTCAATCTTTAATAACTCAATCGGAAAATCAATTATCGCAAAATTAATAATTAATCATACACTTTCACCTGGGGTTTACGCCCTATACTTGAAATCAGTCAATTAACATAGGCCATGGATATTCATTAAGCTTATTCCAAACGAAAGTGAGGAGTATGGGACTACACTGGGTGGATTCCTGAGGAGTGTGGTGTTGTGTGGGTACCTCAACGGGGTTTATTCCGGAGGTTGTGGTGTTGTGTGGGTACCTCGACGGGGTTTATTCCGGAGGTTGTGGTGTTGTGTGGGTACCTCGACGGGGTTTATTCCGGAGGTTGTGGTGTTGTGTGGGTACCTCGACGGGGTTTATTCCGGAGGTTGTGGTGTTGTGTGGGTACCTCGACGGGGTTTATTCCGGAGGTTGTGGTGTTGTGTGGTACCTCGACGGGGTTTATTCCGGAGGTTGTGGTGTTGTGTGGGTACCTCGACGGGTTTATTCTGGAGGTTGTGGTGTTGTGTGGGTACCTCGACGGGGTTTATTCCGAAGGTTGTGGTGTTGTGTGGGTACCTCGACGGGGTTTATTCCGGAGGTTGTGGTGTTGTGTGAGTACCATCGACGGGCTTTATTCCGGAGGTTGTGGTGTTGTGTGGGTACCTCGACGGGTTTATTCCGAGGGTTGTGGTGTTGTGTGGGTACCTCGACGGGGTTTATTCCGGAGGTTGTGGTGTTGTGTGGGTACCTCGACGGGGTTTATTCCGGAGGTTGTGGTGTTGTGTGGGTACCTCGACGGGGTTTATTCCGGAGGTTGTGGTGTTGTGTGGGTACCTCGACGGGGTTTATTCCGGAGGTTGTGGTGTTGTGTGGGTACCTCGACGGGGTTTATTCCGGAGGTTGTGGTGTTGTGTGGGTACCTCGACGGGGTTTATTCCGGAGGTTGTGGTGTTGTGTGGGTACCTCGACGGGGTTTATACCGGAGGTTGTGGTGTTGTGTGGATACCTCGACGGGGTTTATTCCGGAGGTTGTGGTGTTGTGTGGGTACCTCGACGGGGTTTATTCTGGAGGTTGTGGTGTTGTGTGGTGAGTGTGGTGAATAATGAGTGTGGCGAAAAATGAGTAATATGTGGAAGCCAATGTATAGATTGTATGAGTGATATGAAAAAACCAAATGTATAGGTTGTAGGTAAAACAATAACCAGGGAAAATTCAATAAAATATACCAATAGCATAATGTCATATGAATAGAGGATTGATATAATGTGGGAAATAATAACCTGTACACAAATACCCATAATTAAAATATTTACTTATAGTCCTGAAATAAATGATAAGAAATAAGTGTTAGTGAAGAACGATATTTCTACCTATAATATAAACTCCAATTTCTCAAAGAAATACCTTAGGTTATTTAAATCCTTTTGTTTGGAAGAAAACCAATACTCTTCGTAGAATTACGTAACAGTTACACCAACTTGAATGCTCCCTCCCAATTAACCTCTGTATCCGATAGTCACCTAGAATGAACGACTTGCTACGTCATCACTATAATTCAAGCGCCCATAGACAACCGACGCAGATAGCCTATGTTCACCAACGTATCTATATTCGATACCTGTCAATTGTCAAAGTCCATTAAATGGAATACTGGGAATAGAAAATAGAAACAAGGATCCCAAAAGATTTATCAAGATTACTTCTTACCAAGGAGTTAGTTCATCCTCTGGAGATGGTTTCGGTTCAGGTGCTGGAATTCGACTGCCTTACAACTGATTCTGGGCTTGCTTATAAGATGTATAAAAGCCCTGGTGCTTGCACTTATACCTGTAGAAGTTTGGGATCGACTTGGCGACACTTGGCCTACTTGATAATAGAGATTACTAGCGTGTCAGATGGCGCCAATTTCGATTCAGTTTCAATTCAGTAACAGGGTATATTAATTTCCTCAGATTTCTTTTTGAGGTGAACTGTGCGCGGGTTCTAATTCTAGCTTTGCTATTGGTTCAAAAGAGACATCTGTCAAACTCCACCAATAGCAAAGCTAGAATTCGAAGCCCCCGAACATTGTACAAAGAAAACACTGTCGTGTTGTTTTTCGTATTTTGTACGATTTAAATTTGAGGTTAACTTCATTTTGACAGACGGAGAATTGGAAATGAAATTGTCATTGAATTGCAGAAAATAAAAAATTCAATGCATACAATATAATGGAAATATCATTATTCGTCAAGATTTGTACTTGCTTTTGGTATTGAATACAGGCGAAAATTCGCGAAAAATCTGCGGCTTTAGTCCACACAAAATACAAATGTGGCCTATTCTACAAAAAGGATCCTTACACACTACACTACCTCAAAATAAACAATTTCTCGCGCACTAATGAACTGATTAACGAGTGATTGTTTGAAGAACAAACTCAGGAATAAGCTAAACAAGATTTCATATCAAAGAGATGGAAAACGCATAGATACCGACAAAACACTGGAAATAATTTCATATAAGATGCTGCAGATGTCAGAAATTAGGTTCTGACATTAAGCAAGAATATAGACAAACATTTTTAGCGGCGCCATCTACCACAGAGAGAGAAGCTCTGTTGAAGTAACAGGTGGTGTCCCCTAAAAAATCTAAACAATATCGAACCAGTTCATTCAACAGGGTTTTTAGACATCTCACTTGCTTATATAAACAGCTTTCTTTTTGGCCGTGTGAGTAGCACCGGAGCTACTCAGGAGCACGAAACACTGGCACCGACCCGTTCTTTTTAGGTAGAGCTTCAAGCTCCGGAGCAACACCAACAACCTTCCCCTGCCCGTTTTAGGGTGTGAAATGCTTCGCTGCTGCCCCGAAGCGAGAAGAGTTGTATATCCTTTGTTGTGAACTTTGTATAACTAACCCTTTAGCACAAAAACATATATGAGAAAGAAGAAATAAAAAAAAAAAAACGAGAGTAGAAAAGTGGAAGATACAAGGGCTACGAAATGATAGAAATCAGACCAAGTAGTAGCCCCACGAGATGACCTGGCTGAATGCACCAATAGGGATCAAGGGCCATAAAATCAGGAAGAAGAAGAACCTTCCCCTGCCCCCTCTTGCACTCACCGGGAATTTGGTGTAACAAGTAACAAGCTCTTTTTGGTTATGTTTGTTTGTTGTTTTTTTAGTAGCGCAGTAAATACCTTACATAATTAGGCAATCCATCGACCTGTCAAAACGAAAGCAATATGGCGGGCTGTTGGCACACATTGTAATTCGTCATAAGCGACCATAGTGGTAAAAGTGTTTATTTTGTGATTTTCTGTGCGAATTTGAGTAGTTTTTTCAATTTAGTATTATAATTCGCGCTTCAACTGAAGAAAAATGCCCTTTATTTGCATTGTAGTTAACTGTGGGTCCCGTCACGACAGGGATAGAGTCGGGTTTCACTCGGTGTCTACAGTATCAAATCATAAGTTTTTGGCCAGTTAAAATGACTTATCGAGAAGGAGAAGAGCTCTATGTTAGCTGCAATCAACCTAGAAGATCCTACGGATTCGAAAATCAAGTATCAGAGAGGCTGCAGCAGACATACCGTGGGTGCACATTCGTGATAACATCCTTCATGGATACCTACCTATAACTTCAGACTTTTGTGATTTGATTTGTTCCGTAGAAGATCTTACGGATTCGGAAAATCAAGTATCAGAGAGGCTGCAGCAGCATACCTGTGTGCACATTCGTGATAACATCCTTCATGGATACCTACCTATAACTTCAGACTTTTGTGATTTGTTCCTACGATTACTTGTATGATTTTGCCTACTTGTATATCTTTCACACTGCTACATGTAATTAGATTATGTCTGTTTGTAACCAGTATAAATAAATAAATATATCTGAACTATTGTACATTAGGAGGTCCCATTTCAAATAAAGTTCGTATATATATATATATGATATATTTTCCACTTCAAAAGTAGAGAAAACTCCAAATGAATGTTCATATATATGTACCTACCTCCTCAAAAAACATTCTTATAGGTAGTGTTATTGAATTACTGGAATACAAATTTTCTTTAGGATTCTGGTGACTCAATAAATGAAAATATTTAGAAATATGTCTTTCAATCTCAACCTTCCCTTTTTAGATATTTCAGGCATATGAAGCCTCGATCAAGTCTTGTGAAGGGTGTTGATTTGATTACTCTCTTGATATCCATTGTCTTATGTATTTGAAAGTTTACACGATGTTTTGAATGTGAATACTGTATTCCAGACGATTGCAGATACAAACATTCAAACATCGTGAAAACCTAAGAACATTAAGACGATGGAGTCAGACGAGTAATCAGTTACCACATCGCTACAACCTCAAAGGGTATTGTAATTTATTAACAGTAAAAATAGGATATATAGTGATATTTATCGAAATTGTACTATATACAAATATCAATATTGTGTAATTTTTTTATAATTGGTATTAAATTAAGAGTAATCAACTGAATCAGTAAAACAACAAATAAACAAACATTTATTTATATATATTCATTTGGGACATTTAATTTTTTTAAACAACTGAGCAAGAGGCAAGTCGTCCAATAAATTTTTTGACTGGATGGCATTGGCCACTCAGCTTCCAAATCTGTGCGTGACATTGCCTCTAATATAGCACCAATATGACCACCTACTTCAATTTTCCGCCATACAAGTACAGTGAGCAGTACAAATGCTTTCATCCTTTTCAATTATGTACCAAACATCTGAAGGTTTTTAATTTGGCTTTTGTGAATACTTGACCTGAAAAAAAGTTGTCGATTAGAAAGAACTATTATGAAAGTTGAGAAGTAATATTCTTAAATATCAAATCAATGTCTCTTATAATAAACAAATGTGGCAAAACATAATAGAACAGATCAGAAGTTATAAATTGCTTCTTATGTATTATTATTCCTAATTTATAATAATTCACTTCGATGACTCAAGATTTGCAACTGTACCCATTAGAAAAAAACCTGCTGCATAGGAAAAAAACATACTAGACTAACTAAAACATATAAATGATTCTGAATTTTTGTTCTTACCTTCACGACGAAGCCAGATTCAATGTATGGATTCTAAACTAGTATAGGGCTTCATCTGCATTTGGGAAAACTGAGTAAAAAGCAAATACGAAATAATATCCATATTCGTAACAGGAGGAGCACCAACAATTGAACAATTCAGTTCAGAAATATTCAGTGTAAAAAGGATCTAAATCACTGATCAATCCTCAACTTTATTTTATACCTGTAACAAATACATTGATAAAAATGTAAACAAAAGATGGGGATGTATTTTCAAGCATACCGTTCACCAGAGCCTCTGCTTTTCAACAATAGTGTCTTCAGGTGATCATTGTCCATCTGAATATTATTAGTTAACAACACAAAAGCTCCGAAAATAACCAAAAATACACTTTTACAAGCCAAAGGTACACACTGACAATGATATTCTTATGGCGATTATCGGTATGTGTGCCAACAACCGCCATATTGGGTCACGTGGTATGGATTGCCTAATATTGAACTTTATATAAGAGTAATCAAAACAATATGAATAGTGCAAATGAAAAAGAGTTGCAAATAAATGATGTTTGTCATATTTTGACTATTTATTTTTATTTTAATGTTTTCTAAAAGATTTTTTTTTTCGAACTTATCTTATTGAATATTAAGTTTTTTATTTATCAATTTTGAGTTCAACGACTGTTTAGAGTAAGGGTTTTTTGCGATATTTCAACAATTTATTTTTCCATTTTGAGGTGTGAGGTGAGGGCATTTTCTTCAAAATATTTGATCTGTTTGGCAAAGTTGAGCTTCACATTTAAACTTATAGATCATTTTTGAAGTGGAATTTTGTGATCATTTCACCATTCTGTGATATTCTAAGATTTTTTTTGAGTGGATATTTATTGAATAAACATATTATGTTTCATGAATTTCATTGAACATTTACATTTGGAAAGAGAGTAGGTACACTTCATGAATTAAACATTTTATTGAAGACTTCCAGTTGTTTGTTGATTTTTTCTCCAACTTCAGCTTGCATACCAATACCTAAGGATAATTGGCAAGGTACCACAGAGATAGTAAAATTGTTTTCTCGGCAGAAACATTGGGTCGTCCAGCAGAGTACGCAGGATGATATTTTGATTGTTCGAAGAGACCTGAAACTTTTAGAGTAAAAATATGTTCAATTTTTCAAACAAAATGATATTATAAGTTGTCTTTCATGATACGTGAAATTTGGATTTGAATTCATTGTTGTCATATTCCTTCACAGTTTCCTCAATATAATTTTCAATTCTGGTACGTTTTCTCCTAGGCCCACTTTCATCAGAATCAGCAAACAAACTGTCCAAAGAGCTAGTAGAGTCTGAACTACTCAAATGGTTACCTGGTCTATTCATTAATGCCTTGAAAAGTTAATACTGATTTGAATCCACTCATCTTTCATTGCTGTTAACTTACCATTATCAACATTTCATTTTCAGAATCTGACATATCTAATATAATTGTTAGATTTTTGATTAAGCTTTCTAAAACCCTTCAAATCAATTCAAACTCTTCAACGAAAACAATAAATGAATAAATAGAAAAGAAACAGTAGGTTTGTTTTGGTTCGCAGTCAGAATGGTTCTGAATCGGTTCAAAGCAGTAGGACAGTCGTGATGGCATGGAAAACTTCGTGCGAGTCCACTTCGAATATACAAGTGTGCGGCTGTTTTGAACGGTTCAGAATCGCTAGAACCGCGAACCAAAACAAGCCTACTATATGTCAATTACTAAATCTTATGCGCATGTGCAAAGCATTCATCCTGAAAACACCACTAAAATCCGTTTTATTTGGGAGCAGCTCAGGTGCATCAAATACGGTACAGCTCCAGTGCACGAAGCCCCAAAAAGAAAGCGTCTATAGTAAAAGCAAAGAGTAGAGTAACAAGAGAAATCATTTACCCTATTCATGAATGAAATAGTAAAATCGTATCAAAATCTTCCAAATGCTGTCACTTTTGATTTCATTCTTAAAATCAGAGATTGGTATAGATGTGGTTTAGCCAATTAGGAGTCAGGAAAACCTGTCATGTGACATCAAGTGTCGGGGATCGTACACGAGGAAACGCTTCGGACCTTCGGGTGTTTTCGTATTAAAAAAATGTAGGAAATATCAAGATTTTCGAATGGGATGAAATATTAAGAGCAGCGCTGCCGTTTTGAGAGTAATTACTCCATTTGTAAGCAATTCGAAAGCATTGGAGTAATCGTGGAGTAATGACGAAATGTAAGGATTTTGTAAGCATTTTGCTCTAAGGACTAAGTAGTGGGAGAAAAGCATTCATCCCTGACAACTTGTATTTGTTTCGTGTGGCATATGGCCAATGGCCAGTCATGCAATTGCACAGAACTCGTTAGTCGTTACTCTTCACGTCTTTGTCTATAGTAGTTTGCTAATTTGAGTTCTGTGTTATGTTTGTTTATCGAAATTAAAATTGGCATGACATGACATATCTGAAATCTTATCTCAGCCTCAGGCTTCTATGAGTTTTATCATTGTTTAGATTATACTATGATTTTACCTAAGATGTATAAAAACCCTGGTGCTTGCACTTATACCTGTAGAAGTTTGGGATCGACTTGGCGACACTTGGCCTACTTGATAATAGAGATTACTAGCGTGTCAGATGGCGCCAATTTCGATTTAGTTTCAATTCAGTAACAGGGTATATTTATTTACTCAGATTTCTTTTGAGGCTAACTGTGCGGGATTAATTCTAGCTTTGCTATTGGTTTAAAAGAGACATCTGTCAAACTTCACCAATAGCAAAGCTAGAATTAGAAGCCCCGAACATTGCACAAAGAAAGCACTGTCGTGTTGTTTTCGTATTTTGGACGATTTGAATTTGAGGTTAACTGCATTTTGACAGACGGAGAATTGGAAATGAAATTGTCATTAAATTGCAGAAAATATAAAATTCAATGCATACAATATAATGAACTATAGAAATATCATTATTAGTCAATTCGTCAAGATTTGTACTTGCTTTTGGTCTAAATACAGGCGAAAATTCGAATCTGCGGCTTTATACTGTACACACAAAATGCAAATGTGGCCCATTCTACAAAAAGTATCCTTACACACTACACTACCTGAAAATAAACAATTCCTCACGCACTAATGAACGAGTGGTTTTTTTAAAGAACAAGCTCAGGAATAAGCTAAGCAAGATTTCATATCAAAGAGATGGAAAAAGCATAGATTAGATACCGACAAAACACTGAAAATAATTTCATATAAGATGCTGCAGATGTCAGAAATTGAGTTCTGACATTAAGCGAGAATATAGACAAACATTTTTGGACGGCGCCATCTACCACAGAGAGGGAAGCTCTGTTGAAGTAACAGGTGGTGTCCCCTCAAAAATCTAAACAATATCGAATCAGTTCATTCACCAGGGTTTTTAGACATCTTTATTTTACCAACAGGTTTCAATACTACCAACCCAACTTCTGACCTAGCACCAAGTAGACAATGGGGAACACGCATTATTTTATTTCAATTTTCCTTTGCCTCAGTTAGATCCACAATAATTACATTTTATGAAAATAATTTCTCATATCCCAAAATTTTATAAAAATTTCCAAGTTTAAAAGTGCTCCTCCGATTTGACCTTCACTTGAATAACTAGCGCCAGTTGTGGTTGTTTCAGGAATATTGATATCGATACTATTTCTTTCAACCCAAACAAAAATTCAAGCTCACTTTTAATGTGATATTTGAAAATACTATGATGATAAAAATATTAGTACAACATATAAACGAAGGCAGATCAAATTATAGTTGACAGTTCGAAATAACTAGTGGTAAAAATTTAGCTGTGTTAAATACCGATGCTTACGTCCACCAGAGGCGCTAGGAGTACTTTTTTGAATGTGACGACAAAAAACATTACATATTTTTTCCATATCTAAGTTTGTTGCTGAGCTCCCTAGGTGATAGTCTTTATGTGCAAATCAAAATATTCTAGAAAGGGGGCACATGCGTGTTCCGTATTGCATTTCCAGTTCAATGGACATTTGTGGATATGTGCTTCTAGTCTAGTTTGTTCTGGTTTCGTTTCAGAATCAGTATCTATCAGAACAAGTCGACCCTCAAAATCATCCATATATACCATAGATTATGTATAAATTAAGTTTGTAAGGATTTTGTAAGCATTCTCAAAATTCTGGGAGTAAAACTCCGCATTTTGATAGACGCTAGTAAGCATATTGTATACTTTCAATTGGCAGCACTGATTAAGAGAATATGTTCTCATTTATATAGGCATGAAATTTCAACATTCCATGATTTATAAATGATTGTTTTAGTCTTGCGAATGCGTCGAAGAGTTTCACTTATTGACGATGGATATATAATATGGACTCCATTTTTGTTGGTTAGGTTAGGTCAATTTATTTATATTGAATTATGAAATTCTCAAAAAGGACCGGATTACTGAATCTGCAATTGACGATCGAACCAAAAAGGTCTACATTAGATTGTAACTATTCAAACTTTGGTTTCAGATGAATACATTATTAAATTTTTTATAGTTCTTGCTAAGTTCTTCATGACAAGCTATCTATTCCATGGATACTTCGCTAGGATTGACGAAAATGTGATGAAAACAGGTTATTGTTGAGTGTAGTGATTTATATACTAGATAAGTTAATGCATACACAAAAAATCCCATAAAGGACTGTGTTTTTGTCACTATGAAAGCGCCAAAACTTTGGACCTAAGTTTTCCAGGGACAAAACGGAACCCAACTTTTAAAACGGTATAATTCTAGTATGTCTAGCAGAGTTGCTAAAGATCTAAAATTCAATAAATAAATTCGCTTCCTGAAAAATCGATATTCTAGTCTGAAGGAAGTGAGCGATGCAGTGTTTTGTGATATATCTAAAGCTTTTGACTGTTACGTAAGCTTCATCTCTACAGCTTCAGAGGACGAAGCTTCAATTGGTTCGAGTCCTATCTGAGTGAAAGAACCCAAATTGTGAACACCGATAGTCTCTCAGCTTTTGGGCAAATTAAGACATGTTCACTATTTTGGCAGACAACACGACTATCTTATCGCAAGAATTCAAATTATCTTCGTAGTAAAATGACTCGTATATGTATAAATTAATTTGTATCTTTTCTGAACTACCTTTGCCCATTGTAATCATTTTTTTCAACTTGTGACTGTAATTTATCTTGTAACTAGCAAGTCAAATATTTTAATCATTACTTTTATATTTTATTTTTGTTAAAAAAAATTGCCCATGAGATATGAGATGACAATTTTCTGACTATAAGTATATTTGATTTGGAGATGGAAAATTCTTAATATAGTGGATAATTTTTTCTAAAGAGCCATCGAACACTCTGTGATTGTTCGGAATTTACTAGCTAAAATCAAGATATCTTCATAGAATGAAAAGTCCACGCTTACTTGTGAAATTCATGTGTTTATTAAAAAGTGATAATTATACTAATAATAGTCATTAGCCTTATCGATCTTGAGAGTAGGCCTTGTTCCTCCGACCAACTGCTTGGTTTAGATACCCCTCCTCCGATTATCTCATGCGGGTGTTACTGAAAATTAAAAGAAAAGCTGATTTAAGCTGTTTTCTCTCCTCGCCTTTATGACATCATCTATGTTACCTTCAAAAATCAGCATACCTCAATTTCCCCTCTTATCTGTGGCATCCTTTGAAATATCGGGGAAATCAATTTGTACATTGATACTTCTGTCTCGTGGGCAATGTCAAAACTATTCTGTTTCCTTAAGAGATTTAATGTAAGTACTGTGCAGGAATACATTCTTGTGAGCAATACATGAAACAGAAAACATGGGGTGGAACAAAATCATATGCTATTTAAAAAAAAAGTACTCACAATGGGATTTAAATATCCCCAGACATATCCTGACAATACCATCAGTAATCCTAAATTTGGAGTTTCTGAAAAATTGAAGCATGTTTTACTTCATATTTATATTTGTGCTATAAACTTTGAATATTGAATGATGTAATGACTCATTTTGGTAGGAATACATCATTGAAAAAATATGTTTCTAATATATCAAACTTACATTTGAATTATTTGTGCTTCAGTATTATCTGTAACTTTTTCAATTTCTTGGTCCTTCTATTACTAGTTTCTTCACTTTTGAAGTTTCGGTTGGCATACTTCACAATATAAAATATTCCCATTCGAATGAATAATTTCAATAAATAAATTCGCTTTCTGAAAAATCTATATTCTAGTCTGAAGGAAGTGAGCGATGTTGTGTGATATATCTAAAGCTTTTGACTGTTACGTAAGCTTCATCTCTACAGCTTCAGAGGACGAAGCTTCAATTGGTTAGAGTCCTATCTGAGTGAAAGAAACCAAATTGTGAAAACTGATAGTGTCTCAGCTTTTGGGCATCTTCTTGCGAGAACTCCAATTATCTTCGTAGTAAAATGACTCGTATATGTATGAATTAATTTGTATCTTCTCTGAACTACCTTCCATTTGCCCATGAGATGACAATCTTCTGACTTTAAGTATATTTTATTTGGAGATGGAAAATTCTAAATATTGTGGATATTTTTTTCTAAAGAGCCATGGAATCCCCTGTGATGGTTCGGAATTCACTAGCTAAAGTCAAGATATCTTCATAGAATGAAAAGTCCACGCTAAGATGTATAAAAACCCTGGTGCTTGCACTTATACCTGTAGAAGTTTGGGATCGACTTGGCGACACTTGGCCTACTTGATAATAGAGATTACTAGCGTGTCAGATGGCGCCAATTTCGATTTAGTTTCAATTCAGTAACAGGGTATATTTATTTACTCAGATTTCTTTTTGAGGCTAACTGTGCGCGGGTTCTAATTCTAGCTTTGCTATTGGTTTAAAAGAGACATCTGTCAAACTTCACCAATAGCAAAGCTAGAATTAGAAGCCCCCGAACATTGCACAAAGAAAGCACTGTCGTGTTGTTTTTCGTATTTTGTACGATTTGAATTTGAGGTTAACTGCATTTTGACAGACGGAGAATTGGAAATGAAATTGTCATTAAATTGCAGAAAATATAAAATTCAATGTATACAATATAATGAACTATGGAAAGATCATTATCAGTTAATTCATCAAGATTTGTACTTGCTTTTGGTACTAAATACAGGCGAAAATTCGAATCTGCGGCTTTATACTGTACACACAAAATGCAAATGTGACCCATTCTACTAAAAGTATCCCTACACACTACACTACCTGAAAATAAATAATTCCTCACGGACTAGTGAATTGATGAACGAGTGGTTTTTTTAAAGAACAAACTCAGGAATGAGCTGAGCAAGATTTCATATCAAAGAGATGGAAAACGCATAGATACCGACAAAACACTGAAAATAATTTCATATAAGATGCTGCAGATGCCAGAAATTAAGTTCTGACATTAAGCGAGAATATAGACAAACATTTTTGGACGGCGCCATCTACCACAGAGAGAGAAGCTCTGTTGAAGTAACAGGTGGTGTCCCCTCAAAAATCTAAACAATATCGAATCAGTTCATTCACCAGGGTTTTTAGACATCTTAGTCCACGCTTACTTGTGAAATTCATGTGTTTATTAAAAAGTGATAAGTATACTAATAATAGTCATTAGCCTTATCGATCTTGACAGTGAGCCTTGTTCTTCCGACCAAGTTCTTGGTTTAGATCCCCCTCTTCCGATTATCTCATACGGGTATTACTGAAAAATAAAAGAAGAACTGATTTAGATTGTTTTCTCTACTCGCCTTTGTTAGTAGGGCTCACCTTTTCCGGATAAGTCATTCTAAGATAGCTGGAAGCAGCCTAGACTGTCGCAGACCATGATTCATCGATTTCTCAACTTCATCAACATATTTTATGATATCTACATTAAGGGCCGATATTATAATGTCAGTTTAAACTCCGAAAAACTTAAACCAGTTTATCTTCGAGTTTAAACCAAAAGTGGTGAAAAAGTCATTTTATAAAAACACATAAGATTTTTATTTTCCATGTATATAAATGTCATCTGTCACTTGGCCTTATGGTGTTTCGTTTTGTGAAAAGTGACTTGAGCAAAATCACTTTTCATTTATATTTGAGGTAACCTCCAAATGCTATTGAAATAAATTCAATTAATAGAATGACAAATGAGTTGTTGATAGGTACGGTATATTATGTTTAAGATAAGATACATGCATAAAATGTGGATACATGTAAACATTCCTTGTGCTTTTTCATATATTTTCAGTGTAACGTTAATTGAAAAATATCCCTTGCGGTTTCTAAATTGTTCTGCATTATCTCCGCCTGCAAATCAATGAGCTTTTACAATAAGATTGTCACTATATGACCATAATGGCGCTATTATCACAACAGATTCATTTCAAAAGCATACCTGGAGATTGAATCTTTATATGTGTACAGTCAATGCCACCAATAACATTCGGAAATCTGGCAATATCAAAAAATTCTCATTTTGTTACTTGCAGTGCTTCCTCTGAAGAAGGCATTTCAATATATCTTCGTGATAAAGCTGCAATAGTTGTGGATACACGTTTGACTATTGTTGTTTGGGCAAACACTATTTTATACCAAATTAAATTTGATACTTGACTTTTTATTCTTTTTATTAGTCGTCAATATGACACAATATATGACATCTCTTTCTAAAACTATGGGAACTAACAACTAAGGGTGAAATAATAAAATAAGTCAACAACAATTGTTGATACATGTATTCCACCAAAATCACCCACTGCTCTGAGCATATCCCCTGTAGCATAAAATCTAAGCACCATCATAACTGCAACAAAGGCTCAACTGCGTGGTTTCTGAAAAGTAAGTTGACAATAAAACACTTGAAGCTGTTGAAGAGAAATATTTTATTTACCGATTAGTACGGTGCTGTAATCTACCCTCTATCTGAGTAAATATATTGTCAACAGTTTGCTTAGACAATCTGAATCTATTTAGAAATTCTATGTCATTCCATTCTCAAAATGATTTGCGAGCGGCTCATCTTGGCACATCCACCAAATAAATGATTTCCTCTTCATTATTGGCTAACCTCCTTAAACGTAAGGTTAATTTTTAAGATTAATTTTTTTATATTTTCCTTTTTCAATCCTTTAAACCATACCTGAGGTAGGGTTTAAGGTTTAAACTCGATGACGTCACTCAAGAGTTTAAACTGACATTATAATATCGGGCCTAACTCTCTGATTTTGTTTAGGTTGTTAGTTGTTAGAGAGGTAATATTCCGGCAGAGATGGGCAGTCAATGGCTTGGTAATAGTTTGTATCGGAAAGTTTAATGAAACAATGTCATCGGGGAAATTTTCCAAAGCCCTCAATTTTCAAGTCAATTCATCGACTAGAGACATCAGTCCACTTTCCTCCCTTTTCTTCTTCCTTCGTGGAAGTTTCCAAGATCCCAAAAAGGCCGTTTACGAAGAAATCACTTTGGAAAAATCACCAGATCTTCAAGAAAAATCGGGCAGTCATCTGATTTTTGACAGACATGTAAACATTGTAGTAAATTTCAAGGATTTCATCTCATTTTCGCGCTAACTGTTCTGTGAGGGATCTTGTTCGTAGAACAATAATCTTTGGTAAAAGGTCGTATCTAGGCTAGGGAGACGGAATTTGTTTGCCCAACTTCCAAAATCCTCGACTGAAACTTGCCAATATTCGAATTTTCCGTGTGGATTTCCTATCAGAAACTTATATAGAAGTGATCTAAGATGTTTGTGGTATAATTTGTACCAGGTTTCCCTTTGGAATAAATACCGCATATAGCCAAATTTTGACTCTAAACCTGGTTGTTGACGTCCTGTTTATGGGTAACGCTTCAGGACACCTTTCCCTTTGAAACTCTATTTTCCACCCTCAAGCTTTGTAAGGTGGAAAAAAAGCATGTCAGCTTGACGAGAAAAGTGTATTATATCAATGGAGATATAGGACTAGTAGGGAACATTACAGGAAGATGCCAGGGTAGCCCGAAAATTGAAGTGTCATCCCTACATGTTCATAATATTTCCTAGATTGGTTTTAATATTTCTAGATTTGAGTTTTCTAATCTAAAGATACTATTATTTCTATCAGCTCTATCGAGAAAGTATATTCTTCCACTGGAGGTGTGAAATAAGTAGATAGACATTATTGAAAATTTGCAGGGTAGCGTAGAAGTTGACGGACACTCCTACATGCTTATAAAGTTCCAAGGTTCATTTTTTCTACCTGCTAAGTTACTATTATTTTGATCAGCTTGATTAATAACATGTATTCTACGATTTAGGAAGTTGTTTCAGCAGAGAAATATTATTGGAACAATACAGGGTATCGCTTGAGTTGAGTTGAATATCCCATCTCTATAATGTTCCCTAGATTTGTCTTTCTGTTCCTAAGATTGGTATTTGTAGGCTCAGATTCATCAATGGAGTGTACTTCAATTCTAGATGACAAATTGTTAGGAAAATGTGATTGGGAGATGGCAGCGAGTGCTGAAGTTACATCGTAGGAAGTACATACCATGTTACCTAAAAAGTGTATGGACCTCACACCTATATAGTGATTCATACTCACCTTGTTCTCTTCATACAGTATTAGACTTGTTATCAGTTGTCGCAATTCCATAACTTCAGTGGGAGAGGAAAGAAATCATCGAAGGAATTTTACTTACTTCTGCTAGATTCTTGTCATCGGAAACCCTTTTCTTGGAAGTACAGATGATTACCTGCTTGGGGTACTCTTTCTGAATGATATTCCATCCTCAGACGATGATCTGATGTTTTCCATAGTTGACTTCATAACGCTAGTTTTTTTTTGTTTATGAAAAGAACACCCCCCTACCCACCAAGATCTAGGAATTTATGTAATCTAACAAGACCCGGGGTCACACCGTCTCAGTCTCCCCCTGAATTTTTATACCGTTTTATTGAAAAGAAAAAGGATGAAAATTCAAAAACAAAAATGAAAAAACTCCATGAAATAGTTAAATTGTAGAACAGCCTAGTAGCATCCCCGGTGTAACCCGGCTCAGTCTCCCCCTGAATTTCAATACCTTCATGAAAAAAGAAGGAAATGAAAATCATATAAACAAAATGTTCCCTTACTATCTCAATTTGATAACGATTACACAAAGCTTCTTCATATAGATCTACAAAAACAATGTGTTTTAGTCTTCCTCTGAAATTTCTTGTTCCTTCTCTTATCTCAATAATTTTTTCATAGAAAAAACAATTCAGGTATATCAAACATAGAAACTTTAATTCCTTACTCTACAACGAAACGCAATTTTAACTATAACAAATAACTACACCGACATTGCATACTTCATTGGTGCGGCACTTTATTCCGTTGCTGTGGCGCTGTCTCTGGTGGTTAACCCACTTCGTTACTCGTGGGACAACCCATCCCTTCGATTCCATGGGTCCAGCGAGACTGGTACCGGACACTTGATATTCTGGACTGGTTAGGGTTTTTCCATTTTTTATTAATTCCTCCGATGGTTTTGTTATTATAATTTTTTCCCGGGTGGTTTCCTCTCTTTCCCTTTACTCTGCTGGAATTTTACTAGCTTGTTCTTTTCCTTTGAGGAAAAAGGTCCTTCCTTGGTACTGGGAGGCTCTTTGGTACCGGTTCATCATCTCTTCGGAATTGAGGAGGAGTCACTAATGTCTCCAAACAGATTGCGCTTTGCCCGCTTTTCTTTTCGATCCTTTCTTTTAGATACCTGTGTGTTTCCTTAGTGCCCTTTCCATATTCTTTATGGATATTGCCTCCATGTTACAGACGCTGCAAGTTGTAAACCGGTAGAACAATTTGAATTTGAATGTTTCGCCTACTACGATCGTTACAAATTCTTCCAGGGGTTTTTCCTCGTTGCTCCGTGACTGAAGCGGCTTTCACGGGCAGAGATAGGGTTGGACAGAGGGATAGTTGGCTGGAAAATATTATCAAATTTTCAGTGTTGAAAACTCCTCGTTTGAGACTGTCACTCGAAATCTCATATGCATTTGGGTAGGGACACTGGGTTATTTCATAGGACCTTCATATAGTAAGCATAACTTCTGATTGATCCTTCACTGGCCTTAGACTGAACATTAGTTTTAATAAAACCAGATCCCCTATATTATACTTAATTACTCTTTGTCTTTGTTGCTTTGTCGCTCAAGGCTGCTTGGATTAACTGTTTTCGTACCACAATTCGTAAATAGCAGACACTGGCTGTAGACGGGGAGTTTCTAGATATTTTCGGTCACCTTGTTTAACTGAAAATTTGGTTTTTACCAGTGAGCAATTCACAAGGGGCAAACCCTGTACTATGGTGGGGAATGGAGTTTAGATATTCCTCAATAGTAGGGAGGAATTTCGACCATTTTGATTGTTGTTGATGGCAATAAGCCCGTATTAGTCGTCCAAGCTCTTTCATGTATCTTTCGGACGGATTCGACTTTGGATGTCGTATGGAGGTATAAGTAGGTATTATTTGGGCATCTTGAAGAGTTTTTTTCCAATGATGTGAAGTAAATTGAGTACCATGGTCGCTTAGAATTTTCTTTACTGGTATAACTGAAACCAAATCCTCAATTACGATTTGCCGCCGCCGCCGCAGTAGTTCTCTTGAGTGGAAACAATTTTATAAACTTAGTGAAAATGTCTACAGCGACCATAATATAAGTAACGCCACCTATGCCTTTGGGCAGAGGGCCATAAAAATCGACTGCAACCAATTCGCCAGGATTTCTAGCTAGAACCGGAGTCCAGGGGCCTTCTGGATAAAAATTTTTTCGTTTAGATTTCTGACACAGGTCACAAGTGCGTAAGATTCGAATGATATTTTTATGCATTCCGGACCAATAAAAGCGGTCTGCTATTATACTGGAAATTTTTGATGCACTAAAGTGTCCTAGTTCATAATGATAATGCCAAACCAGTTTTTCCCGCAACTGTTCGGGTAAAGCAATGGTAACTTTTGCGTTACCAGGGTTTTTGTATAACAAAACCTTATTATAAATGAAATAATGTTTACTTAGCTGTTCTTCTCTAACACTTAGACTCTTCACCTTCCCGTGTTTGTACTGAAAGAATTTTCCCAAGAGAGTATCCGTTTTTTGATAGTGTTCCAAAGATTCCAAATCCCTGACTGAGTTAATTCCTTCTGGTACCTGAAACAAGTTAAAACTGGTCCAGGTTCCTGATAACTGGCATGGTTATCTAAGGGGAACCTAGACAAGATATCTGCCAATGATATTCTCTTTGCCTGGGATGTGTCTGATCCTGAAATCAAATTGTTGTATGAATAACATCCATCGAATTAAGCTCAGAAATCTACACTGATTCATAAAAGTTAATGCCTGGTGATCCGTCCTAATGATTAGTTTGGAGCCCAGTAGATACAGCCTAGCTTTTTTTAAGGCATGAACAATACTGAGTTCTTTTTCTGTTGTTATAATGTCGTCGCTCCATGGAGACTTCTACTAATAAACATGACCACTCTCTTGTTTCCATCTTCCTGTATTTGGTACAAAACTGCTCCTATAGCATAAAGAGAACTGTCCGCTTCCAAAACATATATTTGTTTGATTGGGGTGAATCAGCGGAACTTCCTTCAAAAATTGTTTCTTTAAATTTAAATTCCAGTTTCCTTCTTCCTCTGTTCCCATCTCCACGTGGTATTTTCTTTAATAGATGACTTAGTCCCTCGGTAAAGTTACTATAGTTCTTACAGAATTTCCTATAGTAGTTACAAAGTCCAAAAAAACGCTCTGAGTTGTTTCACTTTCGTAGGTTTCGGGAAATTTTGAATGGCTGCAATTTTTTCAGGATCAAGTATACCTTCGGTAGTCAGCAAGTGTCCTAAATATTTTACTTCTTTTGTAAAAACTGGATTTTTCCAAATTGAGTATAATACCTTGCCTTTTGTAGCTGTTTGAAAACCTTTTTTAAATGTTCTAAGTGTTCTCGTAGATGTGGAAGCTATTAATAAATCGTCAATGTAATTATGGGTGAATTCTCTTACCTCCGGTCCTAGAATAAGGTCCATTGCTCTTGAAAACTGGCTACACTAGTTTTCAATCCGAAGGGCAATACCTTGTAGACAAAACTACGGCCATTATATAAAAATGCAGTATACTGCCAACTCTGTCTTTCCATTGAATCTGCCAGTAACTGGAGGTTAAATCTAAGGAACTTAAATAAGTACAATTATGAAATCTTTGTAGGAGTTCGTCAATGGCAGGTGGATTTTCTATATCCGAAATCATTCTATCACTCAATTCTCTAGCATCAAGACAAATTCGACACTTCCGTCTTTCTTCCTCACCACGGTCATTGGCTAGAATAAGGTGATGCAGTTCTAGTTATTATTCCTAACTCCTCCATTTCTTTCAATTTTTCTTCCACTTGTGGTCTGAGGCGAACGGAACTGGATAGGATTTCTTCACGAAATAGTCTTGTGCCTTCATAAGGATTTTGTGTTGATACAATGGAGTTAGACCCGGCTTTTCACTGAACAACCCAATGTATTTCATAAGTAGATCTTCCAACCTTTTCCTTTCGGAGATCTCCAAATGTGCCTGGTTAATCTTCCTTCAATCCGTTCTCGTCCCATCAACAGCAAATATATTGATGTGGGTGTGAAAACTTCAAACTCCTCTGGTTCGAAATGACATTCCGGGGTTTCTCTGGTACGGTGGTAAAAGGAACTTTAAAGACTGTATCTTGATGTCGTAACGTTAATGATTTAGTCTGGAAACAAATTTTACAATCACATCGATACAACCAACCAATCTATGCCAAATATATTGGCCGTATAAGATTGGGTATGACTATACAACAGGTATGGAAAGTATGGTTGGAGAGGATTATAGGTAACCAAATTTGTTTATTTACACTTCTACTGTTTTTTGGTGAAAAGCGCCATGAACCTATAGGGCCTTCATGGGGATAGTGTGTAACGTCATTTGTGATTGTAACTCCTGCTGAATCGTTCTGAAATACATGTTACTTCACTTCCAGTATCGATCAGTACCGAAACCTCTCTCCTCTACCAGTACCCCGATTTCTGTAAGAATTCTTGACGTGGATCGCCCCTTGTATATATGACAACCCCTTCCTGTCTCCTCTTCTTCCTATCGCCTTTACAGGTTCCCTTATTCCCTGTTTCTTGCTCCCAAACCTTCCTTCTTCCATCCCATCTTTCCATTATCAGATATCCTTTATTCGTCTCGGTTTTAGCCTTAATTCCTGATCAGATCGTCTTGAATTGGTGCAGTCGAACTCGACGACCCCTTTAATTCGACTGACTCGTTTTCCGAACCCTTACCCAGGTTGAGTTTTTATTCAGACGATACGGATGAAATGTTTGCTTGATGGCGTTGATTCGCCTTCCTCCGGTTCTCATAGGCGCGAATTCTGCTTCCCTTGTCGGAGTGGTGTTGGTTCCTCTTACGAGAATATCTTCTTGTTTATTTAAAATCGTTGCCGCAGACATTATGGTTTTGTCCGCTACCAAAGCCCATAATCCCTGTACCTCCTTGGGAAAGTGCGTCATTAACTTAGCTACTCAGACGACTTTCTTTGATTGGTTCCGTCAATAGTCGAGATAAATTTACGAAATGTGCAAAATGATTATACATAGTTCCTTTCTGTACACTCCAACAAGTGTAACTGATGGTTTCCCTGAGTTTTTCCTGCTCCTCCTCTGACCAATATTTCTTGAAGAATGCATCCTTGAACTCTTCGTAAGTTTGCCAATTCCCATTGTAAAGTCCCATCCAGCATTGGGCTGGCCCTTCGAGACATTCTTTGACCGTTTGTAACTTGGACTTGCCCGTAGATTTTACACAGTCGAAATATCGTTCCAGTTCCTCCAGAAACCGTACGGGGTGTTTATTTCCATCCGCTCGAAACCTGGGAACGACGGGTGCATGCGTAATCATCATCGCACTTCCCTTCGCGCTGGTGTTATGGATTAAACCTGTTGTCCTTCTGAAATAGGGTGAGGCGTTTCGTTGTTTCTAATTAACAGGTGACTCATTAATTTTGATTTCCTTCTTGATCGATAGTAATGCACTAGTCAGTGCTTTCCACCCGTTGGCCACTATCTTGCATTTGTTCCGGGACTTTGCCCAACCCTTCTCCTAATTTTGTCTGCTGGTTTTCCATTGTTTCCTGTAACCATCCACTTAGTGACCCTCCTCTTCGGACCGGTGGTTTACTGATTTGGGGTTATCTGGACTTCCCGAAGGTAATTGTGTTGTACTTCTAAATTCCATTTTGGATCCGTCCTCTCTTCCCAGTACCAAGGAGTTAGTTCATCCTCTGGAGATGGTTTCGGGTTCAGGTGCTGAATCTGACCCTACAACTGATTCTCTTGCTTATATAGAAAAGGTCGTATCTAGGGAGACGGAATTTGTTTGCCCAACTTCCAAAATCCTCGACTGAAACTTCTAATATTCGAATTTGTACAGGTTTCCTTGGAATAAATACCGCATATAGCCAAATTTTGACTCTAAACCTGGTTGTTGACGCCCTTGTTTATGGGTAACGCTTCAGGACACCTTTCCCTTTGAAACTCTATTTTCCACCCTCAAGCTTTGTAAGGTGAAAAAAGCATGTCAGCTTGACGAGAAAAGTGTATTCTATCAAGGGAGACTAGTAGGGAACATTACAGGAAGATGCCGGGGTAGCCCGAAAATTGAAGTGTCATCCCTACATGTTCATAATATTTCCTAGTTTGGGGTTTTAATATTTTCTAGATTTGGTTTTCTAACTCTAAAGATACTATTATTTCTATCAGCTCTATCGAGAAAGTATATTCTTCCATGAGGTGTGGAAGTAGATAGACATTATTGAAAATTTGCGGGGTAGCGTAGAAGCTGACGGACACCCTACATGCTTATAAAGTTCCAAGGTTCATTTTTCTACCTGCAAGTTACTTTTATTTGATCAGCTTGATTAATAACATGTATTCTAGATTTAGGAAGTTGTTTCAGCAGAGAAATATTGAACAATACGGGGTTGTTAGTTGAGTTGAATATCCTCATCTCTATAATGTTCCCAGATTTGTCCTTCTGTTCCTAAGATTGGATTTGTAGGCTCAGATTCATCAATGGAGTGTGTACTTCAATTCTAGATGACAAATTTTTAAAGAAAATGTGATTGGGAGATGGCAGCGTAGTGCTGAAGTTGCATCGTAGGAAGTACATACCACGTTACCTAAAAGTGTATGGACCTCACACCTAAAAGTGATCAACTCACCTTGTTCTCTATACAGTCTTAAAATTTGTTATCAGTTGTCGTGAAACCAAACTTCAGTGGCGGAGAGGAAAAGAAATCATCGAAGGAATTTTACTTACTTTCTGCTAGATTCTTGTCATGGAAACCCTTTTCTGAAAGTACAGATGATTACCTGTTTGGGGAAATCTTTCTGAATGATATTCCACCCCTCAGACGATGCTCTGATGTTTTCCATAGTTGACTCATAACGCTAGTTTCTTTTGTTTATGAAAAGAACACCCCTACCCACCAAGATCTAGGAATTTATGTAATCTAAAAAGACCCGGGGTCAACCGTCTCACTTTGATATGGTATACATATTGTAATACTATATTAGAAAGATTATGACCTTCATGCAAGATATAATGACCACGCTAAGACCACAGAACGACCCTTTGTGATGGCTTATATAAGCCTTATTTGGCAAGTCTACCACTACTTTATAACGGGGATGTGACGCGCAAGAGGTGCCTTTGGCGTATTGGCTAATAGGACGTCTTGCATATTACAAGACATAAGTCATGGACTTTTGAAAGGTCTATATAGACGTCTGTCAACCGAATTAAGACCTCGGTGCTACTCGGGTATTCAGAATCACCGAGCATGTTGTTTGGTTGGTCATGTTGATTTTAATGGCCCATCCCACAATAGGCCATCGTCGGTAGCGTCGGTTTTTGGGGGTTGGGGAAAAACCCAACAACGTGACCGGTGAAACCCAATTTAAAAAATATCAAAGAGTTTTGGATTTTTTTGTTGTGACGATTTGAAATAAATAATGGCTCCCAAGATGCAAGTCAAATGGTTTTTTTGTTTCACGCTTTGGCGAAGTTCACGTAAAAATTTGGTGAATTTTTTTGGGGGGGGTATGCCCTGGGTCTAGTTAAGGCTATGCGGGGTCGGGGAAAGAGGGGGCCATGTATCTTTTACCCCCAATTGCAGTTTGGTCGTCCGTTTACAGTCGGCGTTGGTCAGTTGGGAAATTTCCCCCAAAAAATAACCATTCAAAAAAAAGGGGCGCTCATTTCCGAAGCAAGGGGATATCATCTAAATAAACAGGATCGGGGGATATAAATTTTTTTTGTTCAATAATCAAAAAGTTTTCCCCAAATATAGATGGTAAAGGTTAAAAAATTTCGAGAAAACCCCAAAATGTTTCTTTTTTGACTGCAGCGCTGACGACCGATTGGGGGCCCGGGGGGGTTCCCCCCGCACCCTCCCAAAACCACCAAGGGACGGAAATTTGTCCCCCCAAAACCCCCCCCCCCAAAAAAACAGGCCTTCCCTTCCAAAACGTTTGACATTATACCCAAATTTTTTTTAGCCAATGTAACTCAGAAGATTGCCCATCGGGAAATAGAAAAAATTTTCAGTTGGTTTATTTTTTTTTTTTTTCCCCATGTCAAAAAAAATTTTAGAAAAATTCCACCCCCCGTTCTCTGCCCAAAAAAAAACAAGATTTTTAAAAAAAAACAACAAAAGCCCCTTAAAAGGGGAAAAAAAATTTTTTTTTTAAAAATTTTTTCTCTCCCCCTTGGCCCCAAAAATTTATTTTTTTGGAAAAAAATTTTTTTAAAACCCAAAATTTTGTTTTTCCCTTTAAAAAAGAACTTTAACGTTCCCCAATAATTTCCCCCTAACACCCCCAGTTGTGTTTGTTTTTAAAAGATATTGATAGTCAATCCCTTTTTTTCCCAAAAAAAAAAACCCAAATTCAACCCTCCTTTAATTTGTTTTTTTCAAAAAGATTAAAAAATAAAAAAAGATAAAAATATTACCCCAACATATAAAAAAAAGGCGGGGGTTATGGGAAGTTTAAAAACGGTGGGGGAAATTTAACGGGGTGTGGAGTAACGTGCATACGTCCATGAGGCGCTTGGGTATTTTTTGGGAAATAATAAAAAAAATTTGGGGTTTTGAAATTCAAATTATGGAAAACATTTAAAAAACGTTTTCTCAGCTTCTGGGATAATTTCATAAAACAAATAAAAATTTCCCAAAAAAGGGGGCCATCGGTTCTCTATTAAAAAAAACTTCATGTCAAGGTCGGAACTATCGCTGGGTTTGTTTCGTTTTTTTTCCCCTCTCCTCTTTCTTGGTTTATGACCCTTTTCTTTTTTCCCGGGCCATTGACCATTTTTTTTAAAAACAAAATTTCCCCAGATCGAATATTCCTGTCATTTTTTGAAAACCGTGATCCTCATTCTAGTCGCTATTTTCCTCCAAAAAATTTGGTTTTCAATAAAAACCCCGGGGATTTTTTCAATTTTTTAAGATAACGACAAACCCCAAATTTGGGTTTTTTCAACAAACCCCCGAGTTACCAACCCACCCAAATCCCGGGGTTTAAGGCTTTTTTTTAAATAACTTTTTCGGATTGAAAATTTGGGATAAAAAAAAAACCATAATATTTCCCGAATTATTCCTGATCATCAAAAAAAAAAGCTGTTGGGATCTTTTTCCCTTATATTTTTTTAATTTTAATTTTATAATAAATCCTAAATTTGTAATTTAAAATGTCATATTTAAAAAAATTTTTAAATCACCCCCACTAGATGGTATGGCGATAGGGGGACATTCCAAAGGTTTTCCCAAAAAGGGGGCGGGGCTAAAAAGATACGGAATCCCCAAATTTTTCAAAACCCCCGACATAACAAAAATTTAAAAATGTCGGGCCACTGCGAAAGGGCCCCAAAAAACATTTTAGACATTGACATTGGGGGGAAAATTTTTTGTTCATAGGCGTCGTCTTAAAAAAATTTTTGGGGAAAAAAATTTTTATTTTTTGGCTCTGGATGAAAAAAAGGGGAAAACGTCAATTTTTTTTTAAATTTTTCCTAAAAAATTACTTTTGTTTTAAAAATTTTTTAAATTCAAAAAAATTTTAGGGTTTTTCAAATTTAACGGGGGTCCTAATTAAACTTTTTTTTCCTTTTGGGAAAAACTTTCTCCCAAACACTAACCCAGTTGTGGTTGTTTTAAATAATTTAAATCTTTCTTTAAAACCCGAACATAAATAAAATATTTTTTTAATTTTAAAAATTAAAATTTTTTTTAATTCCAAATTTTTTTTCTGAGCTCTCTAGGTAGTAAATTTTATGTCCAAACAAAATATACTAGTACAGGAAGGAAAATGCTTTTTCCTTAAAAAAAAAATAAAAAAGGGTTGTTTTGTTTAAACCCCTTTAGGACTAAAACCGGGAAAAAGGATGCCTGGGAAACCCTGGGTAAAATTTATTTTGTTTAGATTTTGGGGAGAGATTTTGCCCTTTATTTAAATTTTTTTCAATAGAGGAAAAAAATTTAATAGTTCAACAATTTTGGGTCTGTTTCCATTAAAAAATTTTCCCCCAAAACCTTTTGGGAAACCCCGCAAATGGGGAAAAAAATATAACTTTTAAACCCAAACCAAGGAAAAAAATTTTTAACCTTTTGGGGTTAATTTGTGTTTTTATTTCTGAAAAAATCAGTTATAATTAACACTACGTTTCGTAATATTCATTGAAATGGATCGTGTTTGTATGCTGCGTACAATCACAGGATGTCGATTTTTTGCCGAACTCGTATGAGTGAACAAATTTTGTTAAGCCATAACACATTTTAAAAGCTTATGGAATCAATTAAGTGTAATTTTTTTCTCCGATAATTAAACCTTAGGTCCATGCAACGTCTATAAGACTATGATATTTCAATATCAGTAATGCATGAGTGATGGAACCTCTAGTAATTGAGTTGCCCGGGCAAGAACCGTTCTTAGTTGTGCCAGCAACTTCTAGTCATGGTTCTTAGTTCTTGTACTAGGGTTCATGTAAACGCTCATTTATCGGTTGCGTTGAATCCTTAGTTATTAGTTCGCTTAGTTCTTGGGAACGCTGTATTAAACCAAGCATAAATTCTAAGGACGGTTTGCACTTCAAATGAATTCAGTTCACAGAGCTGATTGTGTTGACGCATAATATATTCCATTTCGAAATACTGTTCTGGAGTTCAAATCGAAGCCTTAGTCCTAAAAAGTTTCTGGCTATGATATATAGTTTGATTTTGGGTAAATTTATAGTTCCAAACGATTCTCACAATTTTGGGTTACCCGCCTAAAATGTAACTCTCACTGAACACAAAGTTCCACCAGGAGATACGATGACCTTTCCTATGCCAATAGCTACTTTTTGTCCCACTCACGCTCAAAGTCATAGGATCTTGGACACCAATACGATGTGTCTTCCAACTTATGGAGGTTATGAATACAAACATAACTCTTTAAAGGTATGAAAATACCGTAAAATGATATTCCCCAAAGCAAACCTAGTATTGATTATATTCATTAAAGTCTGAAAACGAAATTGATATTCAAAATGAAGAACAGTTGAGTTATCCGTTGTTGGGAAATATGCGCACCCCTATTGAAGTTCAAAAGAAAAATTTCACAGTTCATTAAAATTAAAACCAAATTTTATCTTTTGAATTCTAATAGATCAAATTTTCAGGGTAATAATGTTTTAAAACCTCAATTAATTATAAAAAATTTCACAAAAACGTTCAAAATACCAAAAAAAACAAGATTCAGTTTTGTGGAGAAATTTTATTTATCCCATCCCACTTTGCTATCCGGAAAATAATAAATAGATCAAGCACTTTCTAAAATTTAAATTATATTCCTCAGTAGTTTGAGAGGGGGTTGAATTTAAGTGATCGCTTCAGAATTTTGGAAAATCATTGAGCAACATTTTTTAAGGATAAAGTGAAAAATATGAAAGAGCAAAGTCTTAATGAAAAAAAAATAAAAAATTTGGGGTTTCTCTGATCATGGTTGATAAGGTTTTTTTCTTTTAAACTAAAAAATATTGCAGCACCGCCTTTGTACCCAATATTCGCATTAAATTTAATTCCAAACTAAATGATAATGACACATATTAAATAATGGGATAAAATTATATTTTTCACCAAAAACATTTATTACATTTCAAAACCATTTTTTCTTTATTCCCAAAAAAACAAAATACCATTATATTTTATTGAACCTATTTAAATAAGTTTTTATTAACATTTCCAGTTCGGCCACCCAAGACCATTGTTTCCAAAAACCAGTTTCAGAAAAGGCTGGGAATGAGAAAAACCAAACCAAATTCGAAACACCTGGGGCTATATTTCCCCACGTAAAGGTAGAATTCACAAAGACCTTTAAAATGTTGATGGGTTGTTATTCAGTCAGAATGAATGGATTTTGCTCAGGTTTGCATGAAAGTCTGAGAAAAGAGAGGGCCTTTATTAAAAATGCACCCCCTAAAAACCGCAATTTACATTTTTTGAGGCCCAATATAATGAGATGTAAATAATAATAAATTATTGAAACCAAGAAACATAAATAATCTTAATCTTTTTAATATATAATAAACTAAAAATAAATATTTCAATGTTTTTTAAGAATTTATTTATTTTAATTCATTTTTCCCTAAATCATATTTAAAATTTTGGGAAAAAGGTAGAGGAGCCCAAACCCTCGAAAATTCAACAGAGGCTTCCATTTACCTGTTTTAATTCATATTTTATTATTATATATTATAGAAAATTTTGGAGTTTTCTAGAAAACCTGTAAAATGTTATTTCAAAATTTAATTTTTTAAATTTTTTGAAATTTTGGCTTTAATATTTAATGGAAAATACAGTTTCAAGATTGGTTTCCAAAAAATGATTAATCCCTAATCCCATGGATACAAATATTTCGAAAGAAATTATTTTAAAGCTTATACTTTTAGTGATATCCCAAAGTTAATAAGAAGTAATGAGAATGGGGCCCTTTTCCCTCATCAATCAATAACAGAGTCATTAAAATTTGAATTAAAAATTTTTTTTATATTTCCCTTTGCATTAATTCCCAAAAACCCATTTAGGGAGATCAGTGGAAGTTAGCGCCTTTTTTCTGGCAGCCCCTTATTTAGCCAAAAAGATCAGACCTCAGGTGATTCAAAATTCTTCGAATTTTTAACCAAACGAAATTTAAGACTTGGAATGCAATGGGAATTCAATTTAATGAAATCCGAACACAACACAAAATAAAAAACTTAAGAATGAAAACCAAGATATATTTGATACTTTAGATAAAATTCAAAATCCCCCAATTTTTTGCCGTGATACTGGAATATGGGAATACGAAAGGTTATAAGTGTTTTTGAAGGTTGGACTCCAAATTGAAATGAAAAAAATAACAGGAAAAACAGGAAAAAAAGGACTCTGCAAGAAAAAAAAATTTTCAAACAATTAAAGGAGATTTAGAAGATTGGGGAACAGGGAAAAGCCCAAACGTCAAATCAAAACCCTATAGAGAAGTTTTGAATTTTTTCTTTTATAGGGATATTTTTGGAACGAAAAGTTATTTTTTTAAACGAACCCTTTTTTTAAGGGAAAAATATTTGGTGAACGAAAATCGGCAAAGGTTTGCCCCGTAAAATTGGGATTTTCCTGATTATACCATTTTTAACGTGGAAAGGTTTTCCCCAAAAACCTGGCAGAAACATTGTTCCTCCACCCCATTCATTCAATGCTTTTTAATGATTTACCGGGGATGATTGATTTTCGGTACGCAAAGGAATTTATACTTATCAGATATTTCAAAACAAAGCCACCTTCAAAATGCTTGTAAGTTCATTTTGATATATGTATTACTGGAATGCTATATAATAATATATCCAAAGAGATGACCAGTATTTGAGGCCACAAAGCGTAAATTTATAATTGTTTTTCGAAAAAATGTAAACCCACCATCAAAATGTTTAGCCAAGTTCAGTTGGTATATGTGTTACTGGAAGGCTATATAAATATATACCAAGAGATGATTGATTTGCGGGTCCCTCGAAGGTAGTTTATACTTGTATTTCAAAAAATCTAAGCCCACCATGAAATTTTTGCCAAGTCAAATTTGGTATACGGTTACCGAAAGGCTATATAATGATATACCAAGAGATGATTGATTGCAGGCAATCGAAGGAGTAGTTTATATTTGTGCATCGAAAAATCATAACCCACCCTCAAAATGTTTAGGATCATCAATCATCCATTGTATATCTTTTATAACATAATATCTATATCTTTATATAACATAATATCAAGTTTTCCATTTGTTTTCGATATTTTCTGTTAAATTGAATTCCTATTGCAATTTCAAATCATCAGCCATTTTATCTTCTTTTCCCCTTCTGAATAAACTGTATCTGCAAGGTTCAATTTCCTTGATCTGTAAAGAAAAAATAAAATAAGTTTGCAAGAATGATTTACACCCAAATTCTTAAAATGTCATGTAGAGTTAAAAAATAGAATAAGTACATAACATCAAACAAATACATTAAAATCAGACATCACAAAACCCTTGTCTAAATATGAAAAGGAAAATCAACGTAAATTGATTTTGACAAGGTTGAAATTTTGACAAAAGAAAAAATAGTAATGAAAATAAACTGATCTTTACGAAAAGTCTTGCATAAATTATAACAATAGAGCCTACATACTACAACTAAATATGTCAAACACCCAATGTATTTGAAAAACGATAACAGATAAAAACAAACTCGATACTAGCAATCTCAGATATTCAACAATGTTCCTTCCAATTGTGAAATATGAACACGAATTGATTTGTTTGAAACTATGAACAGGATGTTCATGAAATCAGATGTGGAATCATCTGCGACTGAAAGATAAACTTTAGTCACTATCTTCCATCGTTCAAGATAACCTTCTTGAGGTATTCATGTTGAGAAGGAACATTCTCAATTGAATAGAAAGATTTTCTATATTGAAAAAATCCACATGAAAATGAATTATTTTTTTGAATATCAACAGAAAACAACTACTTCCTTGGCTAAAGCTCGCTGGACATTGAACTTCATCTGTATATATTCTGAAAGGACCCTAACTCAATAGAAAAAAACTAAAATTGAAAATTTGCATTTTATTCAGATGAGTTATTTGATTTTCTATTCCAGTCTTAATTAAGAACTCATTGAGTTAGGGTCCTTTCAGAATATCTATCGATGGAGTTCAATGTCCAGCGTGGCTTTAGCCGGGGAAGTAGTTGTTTTGTTAGACATTCACAAAAAATAACCTAATTTTTATCGTGGATTTTCACCTTTACAGAAGATCTTCCTATTCAATATTCAATTGAGAATAGTTTCCTTTTCAACTATGAACACGAAATATTGAAGAATAACTGTTAAATTATATTGTAAGTTTTAGACGCTCTTTGAATTTTAATCATATTTGTTTAATGTTATGTAACGTATTGTTTTAACTTTAGATGTTTTACATTATTTTTAAGAATTTACCTGAAGATGACATAAACAATGTTTGCGAAATGTCGTATCAAATAAAAATACATATACTGACTAAGGCCCTTATTTCGAGAAAACAAAGAAAATAAACATGTGGTCAAGAAATTATAAAATATATATATATATATATATATATATATTTGATTCTGATATATTTTTTAAGACAAACAATGTACAAAAATTAATAACTTTCATTCAGACAACAAGAAATACCCCAAATTCATTTCAATTGAAATTTAGGTTTCCCATCAGAGGAAGAACACCAAAACTCATTCAGAGTAACAACTTTAGAAAATCTTATTTTAGAAAAAAAATTACATACATTTCAATCTAACAGTGGTTTCAAAGAATTTGATAAATATATACTTTTATTAATACTCAATGGGACAAATGTTCAGAAGAGATTTTTATACAGAAGCTGAAATGATTTTTTTTATTGGTGCCCTTGCCCATTCAAAGCACGCCTCAGCGTGTTTAAATGAAACTTTAAAAACGCGCGTTTTAAAGGGTAACCATGACAACATCAACAAATCAGAAACGTGAAGTCTAAAGAGCAAATTTTTGATTATTGATCTGACAGGAGTACCTTGTAAGTCAAAATATTACTCACAATTCGTTCATTTATATAATGCTCCTCCATCCATTTGATGAACTTTTCATATTCTTTTTTTATATATATCACTGGATTTTCGCGGTATTAACCGCATTCGCCTCACTATTCAAAAAAATCGATATTAGAATAATTCATTTTTGAGCTCTGTGACAACAAATATTGATCTTTGGTAACAAATTGCAAATGAATGTTTTTCCATTTCCATGACAACGAAAGGTATACTGATGTCACATCACGAATTCAACCTTCTTGCATTATTAGTTCTTATTTCTATTATTTGTAGTAATAATACCAGTATATATGATTTCAAAGTGCACCAATAAAAATAACGTAGTATTCGTGGATAACTGAGTCTTAAAACATTGTCATTTGAAACACTCGGTGCGCCGTCGTGCTCGAAAAATCGCGCTGTTTTAAAGCCCTTTTATCCACTTCTATACTTAATATACTAATATGTCTAGGTGAATCATTATTTTGATGTGATGCAAAGATATTTGGCATATGAATATGTGTATCAAGTAAGGTGAAGATCGATCAACCACTAAATATAAAAAACAATTCCAATAATTATTGAACGTCAACCAGAAATTTAGATATAATTTTTAATATACCACGTTTATAAAACGGACTAAAAGACATCTTAATGAGATGATGACAGAGACATATGGCAAATTTCAGGTTTATTTAATTTAGTTTAAAATCGATTGCTCTTTACTATTATTATTATTATTACAGACAAAACAGACAGACATGTTGATATTGCATTGTCATCCAGTTTGAGCTATGTTTGAAGATCAAGTATCTCATGGGAAGTTAGTTTAAAATGGATTGCTATTATTATTACAAGATATTTACCAAAAGAACAGACAACAAAGCGAGTTAATATAAACATGGTAAATACTTAAAATGAACCCTTTAATTTGCTTGTTTTCAATTTCAGGGTAATGTGTGTCATACTATTTTCTGTATTCTAACGATGTTTAGTAGGTTATTTATTAATTTATTTGTAATTCATTTAGTTGTTACATTGAGTGACTATTTGGAAGGCAGTTAAATTCAGTGCTCATTGACTCATCGATCATTCTGTTGGTGCTATTTAGATATTGTGTAATCCTAACCTCACTTTTGTTCCGTAAACGTTCTACAGACAAACAAACAGACATACAGACATGAAAGCGACTTAATATTGCATTGTCAACTAGTTCTGAGCTATGTCTGAAGTTTTAAAACTCATCAGGAAGTTAGTTTAAAATCGATTGCAAGATTTGTACCAACAGACAAGAAAGCGAGGTAATATAAATGTGTATGACAATATATACCTCAAATGATCCTGTGTTGTCAAGGACGTATTGGCTTTTCTTCATCCACCAAATGGACAGGACACAGAAATACTGAATTTTCCCTAGATATGCTGAATTTTATTTCATATGCGGAATTTGCCTCCTGAAAATGTCAAGAATAATTAATTTTCACACTGTGTCAAGTGAAATATAAAACACAAATGTACCTAGTAAAGTTTCGATGGGAATGATTGAAAAGTTGTTCTTCATTCATACCTTCAACAAATATAAATCAATATTAAATGAAAAATTATTCATGAATCACTTATTTGAATACTATTTTTTGACATTTCATATCAATTTTAAATATTATGAGTTTGAATATTATTTGTGTGGGGTAAATTATATTATGCTGAGTATAATATATCAGGCCACCCTGTCATGAAAAGGTGTATATCAGCCAGAAATAAGAATCCAATGACAACATGGTTATCCCAAATAAAATATATAAAACTGGAATTCGACTTTTCTACATTTTTTCATGGGAATTATTATTTTTCTACGTTCATGCAAAACCAAAACTTTATTGAACTATATATGGTGAAAAACTGGTTCTTTATTGCATTAGTGCAATAAAATGTTTATTGCACTCATCTGTCATTCTACTACAGCGTTTTGTGATCATGACAAACATAAACGTTCAAATCGACGCTATTTTTAGTCCATTTTCTGTGATATTGTATTACATTTTAAACAATTGCATATTTCATATTATTTTCAATCATATTTATTGCATACTGGATTACGAAATTACTAAAAAATACAATTTATCAAAAATGAGTTAAATGCAAATCGATAGTACTAATTAATTATTGGATATTTTGCTATTAAATTTGAAATAGAGTTCTACAAAGAAGCAACTGCATGACTTTGAAAACATTCAGGGTTCATGTTGAGCTTCATAACGTTGAACAAATCACTAGTTTTCCTTTATCTAACCACGTAACGATGTACCCAGTATCTCCTTTTCTTTTATATGTTAGTAACTGACGAATGACAAACGCTGGTATCCCTTCTGTGTTTATTGAGCACACCAAGTCTACTTACATTACAAGGTCCAACAGGTCACCTTCTTTTTAAGAGATCATTTTCACTTTGCTTCACAAGTAGGTAACTGACGAATGACAAACGCTGGTATCCCTTCTGTGTTTATTGAGCACACCAAGTCTACTCCACATCTGCACCACGCCAGTCCCTCGCCACCACCACGCACCTGTTCTGTGTGAATTGCACCTAATGGCCTTACAAACAGACAAGACAACATACAAATAGTTTGGTCATTTCAAAAGGAACATCTTTACTTCAACTAAACTAAATATGAGTCATATTCATTTCACCTCATATCAACCTGTAGTTATGAATCTTTTTGATATCTCTTATTGACTTTTTCATTGCTCGTTAGAAACCTTCACTATTGCTATCTTCAAGTGGATACTTTGTTTCGCAGTGATGCAAAGTTATCTGTCACAAGAAATAGATGCATTAAATAAGGCATACTAAAGGCAGTTTTTGAATCCAATTTTAAAAAATACAACTCCAATAATTTGTAAATTCCAGGCAGAACCTCCACAATTATGAATTATCAACCATAAGTATACAGAAATAAATTTTTACCTCATATAATTCTAATGTGCTTGTAGGTTGCGAATGATGTGTGACCCTTTCTGTTTCGCATCAGGTTTCCTTATCTACAGGAAGGATCTAGCAGAAATACTAAATTTGCAGTGTTGACATTTTGAACTTTAGTTTCCCTGTGTACAATATTTTCTCTTATCAATTAAAAAATTGTCAAAATCCATTATATTTCAAATCTCATTCCACTTTTCTATCATGAAGTTATGGTATTTCAAAATGTTTCAAGCATATTTATTATTGAATTGGATTTCATCAGATTGATATATGAACATTGAGGGACAGCTAAATGATAGCAGAACTCACAAAAGAGAGAGCCTGCAACTTTATACCACACTTTACCAAAATCTTGTTTGTCACTAAATAGCTTTTCAACAGTAGTGTCCAATTGTATGGAATGTAGAATGAACTTTCCATTACTTAGAACTGCAGATGCATTCAATGATATATCAACTCTCAATGTATTCAATGTAAAAAGTCCACTCAACAAGATTCAACTTTCCAAATTTTTATAGGCGTCATTTCTTTCCTAATGTGCCTTTTTTTTCTTGAGAAAATATGTTGAAATAGACATTTTATAAATGAATAATGAAAATAATTTCTCAAAAGTATTGAAATTCCTGTATTAATAGTTTACAAATGCTGCAATCTATATGAGTGGGGAATGGAATGGTCACCAACATTGACATTCAGACTGAAGATAAGCTTAGGATTTCATAGATATAAAAAATGTCATACAAAGGATTGAAATATTGCCATGTTTTCTCCTGGTATTGTGAACATGCTAATAAAAAATGCACAGGTTGCATCAAAAGGGACTTTTTCAACATTGGAATGAAACAACTTGAAACACAATCCATCTAGTATACAATGATACATGAATTTATTTGTTCCTCTGATAAAATGTTTATTGCACTCATCTGTCATTCTACTACAGCGTTTTGTGATCATGACAAACATAATCGTTCAAATCGACGCCATTTTTAGTCCATTTTCTGTGATATTGTATTACATTTTAAACAATTGCATATTTCATATTATTTTCAATCATATTTATTGCAATTGGATTACGGAATTACTAGAAAATACAATTTATCAAAAATGAGTTAAATTGTTCCTAACATAGGTATTCGTTCCTAACTTTCTCAATGCAAATCGATAGTGCTAATTAATTAATAAATATTTTGCTATTTAATTAATAAATATTTTGCTATTTAATTACGCTTTTTATTTTCCCACACTTAGTGCCACCTAAATAAAACATTTTTTTATTTTTGCATAAATAACTATTTGATATCTCTAGTGACAGAATAAAGAACATCAAATGTAGTGCAAGATATTTTGAATTTCAGAGTGTAACATTAAATGGGAATATTTTTGAAAAACAAGTTTATATTCGAAAGGTTAAGAGATTAACTGTTTTTTGTAATGAAATTCCAACATAACAATTCAATTAATATCTTACCTCTTCTGAAGAAGAAATTTCATCCATTGGTCATATTACAAAAGTACCTAGTGACAATATTTTCCTTGTTTTGGTAAGATTTTTCTGAAAGCAGGTTTCCTTCATCTTAGTGAAATTGAACCAAACTGATATTCCTTTCATTCTGATTTTCAATTGACCCAATGTTTTCATTCCTGCTGTTTGCTGATGTGGATAACAAAATCTCCGAACTCCTGAAATGAATACATGGGTTTTAAAAAAATGTAATCAATACAAATAACTAGGTGTGCTAGCCAACTATAAGTAATTTATTTCCATAAGATGAATAATTTTTCTCAAAAATGAATAAATAACCTACTCAAAATGTTTATATATATATATATAAAAAATAAAATTGAAGTGTTTCAGAAATCAAATATCATTTAAATTGTATTGTTCTATCATTGTCTAAAGCATAGACAAGAGTTCTATACTGATATAAAGAGACAATGGTATTATATACTATATTTTACTTACATAAAATGTCATTTCAGTTTCGCAAGATGGAACCAAGCACTTCATTTTGAATAAATGTATAATTCGAAATGAAAACGGAATTCTCGATTTTCTAACGCCACAATTGAATAAGCCAAACGCCAAGAGCAAACAAGAATCAAATTCTAGGCCGACAGTGTCTTTTTAGGCCATTTTCGTCGTAATCTAAGATTTTAGGTTAAAATCTTGGGAAAATACTGATTCGTTGTAACGGCGGCGACACCGAGGAGCGAAAGCCGAAGCTTCGATTCGAAAGGTGGATGTAGTAATAAAGTAAAGAAAACTAAACTGTTTGTCGCTGGTCGCTGTCTGCCCAAATGATTGAAGACAATGGCTGAATTGCGAAATCTAGTTCTTCCACATCTTTGACGATTTCGGAGCGGACTGAACATTGTCCGAATAAATTTCTTAGGAGAGTTGCTCTTTGGTGTTGACATCTACTCAACAATCATTCGAATCAGGTCGCCATCTAAGAAATCAAGCAGGCCATATTGTCGCACGTTTGATCCCACACATTTTCAGATATGAGTGCATACACCAGGGTTTCTAGACATCTTAACCTGGATCAAGTAAACTATAATTTTCCCCGAATTTTTCCTGATCATCATAATGAAAGCTGTTGGTAGATCTGTTTCCTTATACCTTTTGAAATATTTTTTATTTTATAATACATCATTACACTAGTATGGCTATGGCGGCAGGGTGACACTTCTGCAGTGTGTCACAGAAAGGTAGCAGGACTGAATCGATAGGGTATCTCCGAATTATCGAAACACCGACATAACATTAAGGCATTTTCGGAAACCTACTCGAGTTGACACGATCCCTAACCTGCACGTTCGTTTTCCTAATCCGAGTTAACTACTCGCGTTCGCAAACTTTGGTGTTGCTTACTCGATCACTGGCTCAGGTCCGTCTAGCATAGCCCCATTCAAAAGCAGGGTCGTCCGAGTCGCTACAGACACCGCATGCGCATTACGAAAAATTTATAAATTATTCAAATTTATCAGGAAAACTGCAACATTCCAGACAATAACGGCGTTAGCTTTTGATTATGCTTTTGATGAAGACGATGAGATGTGTGTGTTATCTTCCAGTAAGATGAAGAAACAATACGTTTCTAAACAAAGACGAGTTTGCAGTCAGAATTACGAAGAAATAATTTTACGCTATTCCATGGAAGGTAAAATAAGACTGATGTACCTCCGCAAATTCTTAGTTAAAAATTTTATTTCATAGATTTCCAGAGTCATTTTCGATTAGAAAGAAAAGTTGAAGTTAGGTTATGTTTTATGTTATGTCTTGTGTCAGAACCAGATCAAATAAGAACAAGCTCAACATCTCAACCTGATACGTTCGTGAACTATAGTATTGGGGTAAGGGATCAGAGTGATCCGTTACGTGATCTGTTGGGATCGAGTTGGTGAACCAGAGTAAGTTTTCGAAAATGCCCATAATAGAATTCATGAGAAGTGTCGGAAACTGCGTAAAGGCAGCCTTCCATACCAGCTTTTCGAAGCCAGCCAGCCAGCCAATCAGAGTACTTCAAAACTAGCCGCCGCTTTTTCAAGGTCATGCCGCTATTTGTTGGTTCAAGTTTTACTTTCAGTGTCGAATTGTTAATCATCCTTGTTGATAAACATGTTGCTCTCCTTTTCTATAGGCAAATGTAACCAAAAAATAATAAATTATGAAAGTGCCGTTTGGCTTGGTGAGTTTGTGGCAACTGGTAGTATGGGAAAAATGCAATTTTCTATTAATGGGCATCCTTTAACTTTAACCTGAACAATTAATTGACACTCGACGTAAAAACGCCGCTTTTGTTCTACTCTATTGAAATGGTCATTTGGAAATAGCAGCACTTCTTTCACAAAAATTTGATGCCAAAAGCTGGTATAGAAGGTCGCCTTAAGGCTCAAAAAATGACTGTTGAGACATTGACATATGGCGAGAATACATTTTGTTCATAGGCGCCGTTTTGATAGCAATTATTGTGAAAAATTAGATGTTCTCTGTGTTTTGGTGTAGGAATAGGAAACACGCATAATTTTATTTTAATTTTAATTTGCCCCAGTTCGGTACTCAAAAATGATATTTCGTGAAAATAGTTTCTCAAATCCTGAAATTTTGTCGAAATTCAAATTCAAAGGTACTCCTCAATTCAAACCCGATTTGACCTTCACTTGAATAACTTCCCCTAAATCATAACGCTAATTGTGGTTGTTTCAGGAATATTGATGGACAATACTTTTTCTTATAACCCAAACACACCTCCCCTTCAATGTACTCTTTCAGTAACAATACAAAATACAATGATAATAAGAATATCAGTAAACGAAAACAGACGAAATCATAGTTAACGGTTCGAAGCAACTAGCGGTAAAAGTTTGAACTGTGTGGTGTAACGATGCATACGTCAATCATAGGCGCCAGGAGTATGTTTTTGAACGTGATGAAAAAATTGGCGTTTTCAATTTCGAATTATGAAAAACATTCAAACATTTGTTCAATTTCTTAGTTTGTTGCTGAGCTCCCTAGGTGGTAATCTTCATGTGCAAATCAAAGTATTCTAGAAAAGGGGCACATACGTGTTCCATTTTCTCCAACGAACCAATCTGACATTTCATAAGTAGTCAGTTATTCAACTAGAAAATTAAATATACTACAATATTATTCTATCATTTTTCAAGTCGCTTGAATTCATTCACTGATAGAAATAACTTCTTCGAATTCACATGCTAGTTTTCCTTTGTTTGCTTTCCAAAAATACTAAAATAGAATCAATTGTTGGATCTTTGTGAAAACTAAATGAGAAAACATAAAATAGAAAAAGTCCGACACAAAATGCAGTTTTATCTAGAAATGATATCGGTAGTAATAAAAAGAGTATTAATAATATAAAAAAAATGTATATCCCAGTCCATGGAGCAATTGACTTCTATATGGAATTTCATTTGGATAAAAAAGTTTCCTGTGATGACCGCCAACTAGGAAACACGATGATATATCATTTTTCATATTCTGCAAACTAGATCCAATGCCTTGCCCTTGTGACACGCTAAAGTGATTTGGAATCATCACAGGTACTAATTGCACGTGCTCTAAAAGTTCTTTCATTTTTTGTTAATAGATGAATAGGGAACACGCATGATTTTATTTTAATTTTTCTTTGAATCAGTTTGGTCCTCAGAAATTACATTTTGTGAAATTAATTTCTCAAATCTCAAAAGGTGCTCCACAATTTAAACTCGATTTGACCTTCACTTGCGTCACTAGCGTCAATTGTGGTTGTTTCAGGAATATTGATAGACAATACTATTTCTTACATCCCAAACATAAATTGAAATCCCCTTTAATATGATTCTCAGTTACATTTGAAAATGCCATGATAATGAAAATATGGGTACATGTAAACAATGACAGATGAAATTATAGTTGACGGTTCGAAGCAACTAGCGGTAAAAGTTTGAACTGTGTGGAGTAACAATGCATATGTCTATGAGTGGCGCTAGGAGAACGTTTTTGAATGTGATGAAAAAAATTTACGTTTTCAGTTTCGAATTATGAAAAACATTAAACATTTTTAAGTTTCTGAGTTTGTTGCCGAGCTTTCTAGGAGGTAATCTTTATGTGCAAATCAAAATATTCCAGAGAACGGGCACATGCGTGTTCCCCACTTTAAGGTCCAGATTATATAAGCTACGCTAGTTACGACATCAATAACCCGAGTAGAGTGAATTCAATATTGGGATTCGACTTCCTGGGGTCGTGGGAGGCGGTTGTCTGACCACGCGGACCGAAAGTCAAGCAATTGTCAGTTTTTGTACAGCCGTTCCACGTGCATTGAAAAATTCAAAAATTATATGTTGTGAAAGTAATGGGCATTCGTGGTATCATTTCGAGTGAGACTTTCCCGGTGCCCCCCGAAGGGAAATCGAAGCCGACAGAATACGTTCTCAGGTGATGTGGATTTCCGTCAGCTGGCTGATTTTCTGGAATGGATAGGGCCATAAAGAAAAAGCAAGCAAGCAAGCGAATTCAGTATTGAGACAGTACAATGGTAGGTAGAGAGGGGGAAAACACGAGTGGACACGATTTCAAAGAGTAGAGAACCTCTAATATTTGACGATTTGCTGCGACAGCATGGGCTATGTTCCCACCAGTGTCATGACATGACGTTTGTTAGGTTAATAAGTGGGTATATAGTGAAGTTTATTCAATTTTGTTCACTGTTACCTTGCAAAAATGCCCTGTTGTCTGGGGTGAGTACTTTTTAGTAGCGGAAAAAGAAATTATTGCGAATACTATCAAATTCATGATGTCCTGTGTATCGCTTTTACTGAATCATCTGGTACGCCTATGGAATTTCTCGTAATAGCTTCGCTTCGGGTACCTTCGAGAAGATTTGTTCATTTGGAGGGGAAAGGCTAAATGTACTCTCTCAATAAGGAATGCACTCTACCGTATCTTGCGTAGCATATATGATCTTACAGACCAGCGGTCTAGTCTGTTATGTCGGTGTATCGAACGGACGCGAAATATTTTCACATTTTGAGGAAATAGTTCACGTGCATTTTGAGAACAAAATATAGCTGCTACGGCAAAAAACAAGGTATACAAAAGAAAAATACAAAGGGCTATGGAAAAAGGGGCCTGATAGACAGCGATGCAAAAAACATTTTGTCATATAAAAAAATTATCAGCTTGCATTGAGCAAAGAAAACATGGCCACCAAGCCAAAAAACGGAGTATCTCCTACATTAGCGCCGTGTACACAGGCGCATTCTATCGGTTTTGGAACGCATTGGAGGTCTTCTTCTTCGTCGCGCATTTTTGGAGTGTATACGCTAAGCGCGCGATACAAACATTTTATGACACTCCAGGTAAACGAGCCAATTCTGCGTGCTTGGCAGCGAAGTGAAAAAGCGTTGGAGTAAATGCAAAAATCGACCCTTTGGACTGGCGTGTGAAATTTCCACGTGGTTGGAAAGTTTAAGACGGCACGTGACCAGCTGAAGTGATATGTTTAAAAAAAGTTAAAAATTCCGGCAATTGCCTGCCTTTTCCTAAATACAACGAGTAAAATTGGTAAAAAAGTGGCGGCAAGATATGAATCGTTATAGACATATGCCCCTGTTGAGAGAATTTCGTGTGAGCTTCCACTTCTTTTTGTTTCCATAATTTAATTTTCATCAGCTATTGTCGAAATATCACCTTTGTAAGTGACGCCGCACTGGCGGAAACGGGCGAATTACTCCAGATAGCGCAAATTATCCGTATTTGCCCCTTTGATAAATAGAGTGTTTTTAAAGTTCAAAGTTTAAATGTGTTTGTTACAAACGTGAAAACTGCGGTTGCGTTGTGATTCGGCATGTATAACCTTTGAATTAAATTGAGCCCCAGTGATGGATAAAATGCTGATCGAGTAGTCTGCAAACCGATTGAACACGCGCACGGTGAATACGTGAATCGCCTGTCATCGTAGTGTTTACATGTTGATTATTGTCAAGTTGAAAAGTGTTATTCGTGATGGATCAAGTGGTTGCAACTGGGTTTTTACCCATTTCAAGCCACATTGTTTTCGAAAATCAGCATGTGAAAAAAGGATCAGTATTAGTGCGATCGGATCATGTGTGTCACGTGCAGGAAGTAAAAAGAATTGATCCTTCCAGCACACAAGCGAAAGTGATTAGCCAAGCAGCAGATACAACGAATCAGTACTCTGTCGAATTAGAGGTGAATAACATTTAATTAAAACTCACATGTCTGATGTAGGAGTAAATTACACGAATGGAAAAATATTGAAGAAATATTAATAAATATGGAAGAAATATAAAGAAAATATTGTTTTCTTTTCTACATACATACATTTTCACATATTTTTTATATTGTTCGTTTACTGTCAGAATTTGACTGAAAAATCATTTTGAATTTGTATTACATGAATAAAAATTATGAATCGACTTCCGAGTAGGTATGTACCATTCAAAGTGAATATCAATACTGTATTCATACAAATTCGTCGAATATTTTCAACAATAATATTTTGTTTATTAGTGTACAATAATAAGAGGCATTGCAGTCACTTTACTCTTCGTACTGCCAGTATGCAGTTTTCTCGTTGGTCACATTTGTAACTCACGGTAGAAAGACCATGGAATTTCGTATTCGCGGCTGCATTTAACCGCGTGTTTGTGTACCCTACAACACAGCAGTGGTCACCCGACCACTTCTTTTTTTTACGTCCTTCACGTTATTTACATTCGATTCGAGGTTATTTGCGGCCGAATCGTTCATTGCCATTCATTCATTATACGCGCACTTTCGACACTGGGCCTTTTTTTGCATTACGGCAAACATATTCCTTGAAAAAATTAATTTTTCATAAGTCGAGTTTTTTTAATTTTTGTTTTTGTATTGATCACATTTTACCTTCCACAACAAGGTGGAAATTGAATTGATCTAAGTTCTCTCCTGACCATGGGATTTTCGAACCCCAAGTTTGTTTTTCGACGTGCGCGACTACTCAAGTCTGAACGAGTAAAAAATGCTGTTTTTCGATGTGCGCAACTGGTCTTCGGTCCATCGTCCCACGGTCTACATGCCGTGGCACGCCACTCCACCCAGCATTTACCATTTACGCGAAGATATTTAAATTGCGCATTTGGAGTCTACGCAACTGCAAGAAAAACCGTACGTGTAAACGACGCTATTACATCGACATAAGAAACATACACAGAAGTTTCTGAAATAGTTAAAAAACAATGACATTCAAGCAAAAAAGATATGGCTGAGAAGTATACCGAGTGGAGAGAATCAATACAAAAAGAGCGTCTCCGAAACGGCTGATAAAACGTCGCAATCTTGGAGAAATGGCCTCCTGACACGTTTGTCAAAAAAAAGCGGTGGCGTTTGGTTAATTTTACGGAGCTACTTCTGAAAGGGGGCGGGACGACTATGGTTGTAGAGCAATAAAGGTTGTCATCTTGCAAAAAAAATGCAAAGGCATTCGATAGGGTAAATCATAGGGCTTTAGTTCACAAACTGGAGATGTTCGGTATTGAGGGAAGCCTCCTAGCTTGGATTGTAAGCTATCTTGAGAACCGACGTCAGACTGTTCGTACAGCCAATTATAAATCTTATGATATCAACGTTACCTCCAGGGTACCCCAAGGCTCTCACATGGGTCCTTTACTGTTCAACGTATTTGTAAACGATATCAAGTCCTGTTTCCACCACGCTAACTTTCAGATGTTCGCTGACGATCTGAAATTGTATTCCAAGATAACATCCAAACTGGACTGTATGTTGCTACAGTCTGATGTACAAAACGTGACTAACTGGTGCGAGCTAAATGACATGGAATTGAATCCTAATAAATGCCATGTTACAGTCTTCCACAGATCTCATGCTACGACTCAGTTTCAATACAGCATCAATGGTGTTAATCTAAATGTCTGTGAACACGTGAAAGATCTAGGTGTTACGTTTGATCCACATCTGACTTTACCACACACATATCAAATATGATCACTAAGTCGCTTCAACTTTTGGGCTTTGTGAAAAGGATCACTCAAGACTTCACGAACACCCACACTCTTAAGCTACTATATTGTTCCTTAATAAGAACTCATTTAGAATATGCCTCAAGTATTTGGTCACCTTATTACCAAAATTATATAACTAAAATAGAAGCAGTAGAACATAAATTCTTGCGCTACATAGCTTTTGAACAAGGGATCAGTGCATCAAACATTGACTATGTAAATCTGCGATCCGAGTTGAATCTGATGTCAGTTACAACTAGACGCAAGCAGGAAGATCTGAAAATACTGTACGACATCTTAAATTCGTTTATACCATGCCCCTAACTACTCAATAAAAATCGGTATACATGTCCCACCTAGGATCACTCGCTCAACTATCACCTTCAATATACCTTTTAGCAGGACCAATTACGGGCAACACACATTCATTTCGAGATCCAGCAGTCTAGCAAACCAGTATAACCACTCCCTTGATTTCTTTGATACTCGTAGTGCATTTATATCTCAATTGACAGATCTTATTGTTTGAATATTCATCTGTTTCTGCCTACCTTGGTCAGAAATGTTTTTGTTTTTGTCTTATTTTTTTGTTTTTGTCTTATTTTTTAGTAATAGTATCTTTAGCATTAGTATTAGTGTTAGTATTAAGGATTTATATTAACTTTGTTTATCTGCATATGTAATTAACAGAATTGGGGATTTCCCCGTTTATAAATAAATAAATAAATAACGGTCACGGCCCACTGAGAGAATATTTGGGGCAACAGAGTATTTACAAAAAATTATTCATAGGGGTATGACAAAAAGATATGAGCTGCAACTTTTTATAGTCCCGCCCTGTACGTAGAACAATGGGGCGAAAAGAGTTTTGAATGGTATCACCGATACTATTTTTTGGAATGAAGGACATTGTAATTGCTCGATAGATGGCGCGGGGGAGCACATCAGCTTGAAAATTTCAAACAGCATGGGGGGTCGAGTGGCACATCGTTGTAAATATATTCCAAATCTCTTTTCAACAATGTTATTTTTTTTTTCGAATTTCATAAAAATATGTTTTTACAATATGCATTTGAAATGTCAAGTGCGGATCTGATGGTAGGTACCCTTACCTCGATAACTTTTGAACCGTTGATGTGAAACAATGGAACAGAAAATATTTTGAATGATACCTATTACTAATCCCACTTTTTGAGAGAAGATACATTACAATTATTCGACAGAAGGCGCTGGGGGCACATCAACTTAAAAATTGTAAAAGGCAGGTCGATTTGCACATCGTTGAAAATGTTATTCATTTCTTCTGTCAACCATGGTTGTTCTACGGAATCACAATTGTGATGAGTAATACGAAATACGGCCAATAGAGGAAGATTGATGAACTCAATTAGGTTCAGATTTTGAATTCATACAATAATCCAATTTCAGACCCATATAATACCCCATTAATTTATTTTTAATGACCATAATCATAACAGCTACCATTTATTGGATTTGGTGAACTGATAATTGAGCAGTTACCTAGAAATGACGGACATGAAGTTATGTTTAAGACCTTCTACTGTATAGATTATAACACTTCTTACCTGATCTTCATATTGAAAACGAATTACCGCATTTGTATTCAGTGGAGAGTATCACCTAGAGTGAATTGAGTATTGAGACAACACAATCCCATACAGCACAGGATATGCTATGGACGTCCAATTCAGATCGGAATATCCTTGGACCATTTTAAATATCCACGGGATATCCAAAATTGGTCCACTGGGGATATTTGTGTTAATGAAAAACCATTCTAGTCTCTAAGGGAAAATAAATATAATAAGGGTTTTTCTCTACCAGTACCATCCATCTACTTTCCCCACTGTCATGACCTAGACCTATGCCTTTGATATCAGAAATCACATAATTTTCCCCACTTAACTCAAACGCCACCTATCCTATAACTCATGGCAGCTGGAACCACTGGCAGTCGGTTTCTGACGTTTCTGTCAAATATCGATTTGTTTGGAATAAGATTTGACATTTGACCATGGTGGGTGGAGGACTGGAGGCGTCCTCGTTGGTTGGAAGTCAAGTTGATGTTTGTGATTGTCCAGCCGTAGAAATACGTGCATTTCAAAAATATTTAAATGTTAGTGAAGTTTAACAACTGAACATATGAGAAATCTGCTCCCTTTTTTTCTACGCTGGTAACCAGGCCAGATGACAACGGATTTGTCGGAAGAAAGGGGCGATTTCAGGTGAGATACAGAAAACTGCAGGAGTATATTGCCGCATACGTGCATGGAAAAAAATCAACGGGGTACTTGTGGTATCACTTCGAGTGAGACATCCAGGGAGCCCCATAATTACGAAGTCTTGATTACGTAAGAGATTACGAAAGAAAGAGAGCACTGGCGAATTGTATACCTGATTGGTCAGACGCCATAACGATAGAAGAAGAAGATTGTTTCAAATGTTTTGTAGCGTTGTGGCGTGGCTGCGTGGGGTGATAATTATTTGTGATCATTAGCATTGATTAGTTTAGTAGATTACTGTGAATATACACTTTAAACTTTTGGAAGCTATTATTATTAAAATTCAACTATAACTTTTTTGTTGAAAACTCTTAGAAAACCATTTTTCTAGTTTTAAGTATTTAAATTGTTTCGCTTGGAAAGTAACAATTGAGAAATAACATAACTTTTTAATTATTCATCCTCCACTCTCCAATTGATGCTTATCTGGAATACATTTTTTATAATTAAGAGTTGCAATTGCAATAATTATGTAGAATCATGAAGGATATCTTATGGACGTTCGCGATGGATATCCTATGGACTTCCATGAAGGATATCTCATGGTTGTTCATGAAGGATATCTTATGGATGTCCATGAAAAATATCTTATGTACGTCCATGAAGGATATCTTATGGACGTCCAGGTTAGTGGCTTAAGAATGTCTATTGGACGTCCATAGGATATCCTTCGAATAAAAACGTCCATTGGATATCCAAAATATCCTTAAGAGATATCCATTGGATATCCAATGGATGTTCATGTGTTGTATGGGATGGTAGGTAGAGAGGGGAAAAACACGAGTGGACACGATTGACATTAATTTTGCTTCATATTCTCAATAAATAAAAATCCTACATAACAGTTTTGTTTTTTGTTATACTTGACATTTCAAATGCATATTGTGAAAAAATGTATGAACGAAATTGAAAAAAAATCAGATGGTTGACAAGAGAATTGAATTATCTTTTCAACGATGTGCTACTTGACCCCCCATGCTATTTGACATTTTTAAGTTGATGTGCCCCTCCGCACCATTCAAAAGTTAACAGGGGGGGGGGACTATAAAAAGTCGCACTCTATAACCTGAAAATACTAATAATTTCCAAACTTGTATCAAAAGCACAAAACAGAATATATTGCTTGTCGTGGTTTGGTACGCTCTTCCAGAAGGCCATCGACAATGGGAACACCAAGAAATCTGAATATCTCTAAGTTAAAAAAACTACAAAGAATTATTATCGATAAAAAATATCAAGTCGCCTTGAAACACAACTGATAGCACCTTTCATGGGCTTCAACAGGAAATGCGATTTTCGATATTCGAAGTTCGGACACATTAACTTAATAAAATTCTGACTGAGCAAAAGATAATTCTCGTGTTTTTTCCTCAACGAAAAGTAAGTTTTAATGCCTCGAATCTTGATTATTTTTATTTTGTTCCTTTTTGTGTTTCATGGTTGTTCTCTCAATATGTTTCGTTTACTTTAAAATCATTATCCAGTATTTTTCAAAATTGTTATTTATAGAACTCACACGTTTTCTGCCCATTGTATTGTTTATGTAAGTTATATGAAGTTTTTCCTTTGAAGTTCAATGTAACATCATTTCAAAATATCGTTCGTTATAACTGAACGCTTATTATGGCTGAATTTCAACAAATGAAATCAGCTGGAAATGAGCCCAACTGGAGACATCATCGCACATTCTTACTGAGTGCCCCGCTTTGGTGCACCAGAGGGAGACCAACCTGGGGAGCATAATTCTGAACCCAGAAGATGTCAAAGACATTCAGCTGAGGAGACTGTTGAGTTTCATCAGAGAAATCCGCATGCCCAGCTGATTATCAGATCACGTGGGCGCACAACGAGCCCAAGTAAAGAGGCCTACGTGCACCGAGTTCCCCGGAACTAGCCCACCATGTTCATAGAAATTGTCCATTAAAAATATTCGGAAGAACATTGTTAGAAGTGCTCAAAAGTTAGTGATTTATAATCTTTATGTGAAACATGCAGAAGCAGAGATTACTTCTATCGAAGACACAACTGTTTTTCCGAAAAAAATGTGTGGAATATTTGTTACTCGAAAGTTCTGGTTCATCATCTTCGCCTAAAAGAACAAGAATATTTTCAGGCAAATCAATCATTTCGGCTGTGAAGAGGTGATGGTGTAGAATACTCCTTGTGGATGAATAATGTTACGGAAATAACGAAAATAAGTAGAGTACGCCCCTGCGTCGTTTGTCATAAGCTAGAAGTTGTTTACGATCGTTGACTCAGACTCTTCAACCAAACCGTCTGGGAATTCTGAATAAAAACATCGAATGTTCTTGATATTTACAAGAACCAGATGGTTGCGGAAATAACATCGGGAATTCTAGAATTATGTTTTGAATATATAAGCGAATGGCCCACGACAGATGGACAATTTATGTATCAATGTTATTAATGTGATTCATTCAAAGTTAATACAGCGCGGTATTGTGATTATGTTTAGTGTAGGATGCATTATTGTGTTGTGTTTTTCAAAGTGAAATAAACGTATAGTTATTATTCGAATATTGTTGCAGAATAAACTGATCCAGTTTCGTAACAGTTGGTGTCAGAAGTGGGATTTTAGTAACTTTTTTTTTAGAACAATTAATAGTGAACACAATGAGATGAAAGCCGTAATGGAAATGATCAAGCAGCAGTTTGCCAAACAAGAGAGACGACTGATGAAGAAAAACGAATACTTAGGAAGTACGACAACGGATAGAAAAACAAGAGGAAGAGAAACCTCGACAAAAGGAGGTACAACGGAGGGCAGATAGAAAATAAGGGACAAAAGGAAAAGGAACGAGAGCAACATAAACCATTTTTCGAACTGATATTCCAGAAAACCAAAGGGAAAATCGCAGAACTGACAAAAGAGGTACGAGAAGAAACAAAGGAATGAGTTACTGCGGTACGAGAAGAAGCAAAAAAGTCACTGCAGTAGAGAAAAAGCAAAAAAATAAGTTCGGGTGGCGCATAAGAGAACAACTTTGCGAATATGGAGAACTAATTGCTGCTTTAGAATTGAGATACATCGATCAACAGCTGGAACCACGAGTACAAACGTCTGCTGAAAGTCTGCAAGAGTTTAAACATACGTCCAGGGACTTATCCAGCTCACCTACCCAGAAACCCTGGGGGATTTCAAAGAATAGTTGGCGGTGCAGGTATTTATTGTTGGATTAAGAAACATTGATTAACACACTTCAAGAAATGCAGTGAAGCTCTAGTTCATTCCTTGGAAGTGGAGGCGGCTTTCAATATTTAAAGACCGAAAGTAAGTGCGGTTTCGATTCAAGAACCAATTCAGCAAGATAAACGAAGCGACAGCATAGAACTGGATGAACTGGAAGCAAAAAATAACAGCGCAAACAATCAGCCAAGAGAAAACTGCTTCAGGTGTAGCAGGAGCGGACATTTCCAGAGAGAATGCAGGATGAGGTTACCACCATGTTTGTCATCACCTTGGAGGACACCTCTACGTTTTTACTCACCTACGAGGACAGACTCGCTAGGAGAACCAAGAGGAAACTGTTTCAGATGTGGCAGAAACGGACATTTCGAAATATTGTAGTTTGCCACCACGTTCGTCATCCCTAAAAAAAACTCACCGACGAGGACCGGATCATCTAGTGAGATACAAATTGATAACCAATATTACTTTATAATGTCCCAGGCGAGGTTCAGATACTACCCCTAGGGGAGCTCTGCTCTACCACCTAACCTGTTAACTTTTCAACGTAGAACAATGGGTTTGAAACCATTTTGAATAATATCACCGATACTACTTTTTGAAATAAGAACATTGTGATTGCTCGATAGATGGCGCGGAGGGGCACATCAACTTTCAAACAGCATGGGGGGGGGAGGATCAAGTGGCAATCGTTGAAAAATACGTCAATTCTCTTTTTAACCACTAGTTTTTTTTATTTCGCCAATACATTTTTTCACAATATGCATTTGAATTGTCATGTATAACAAAATTTAAAATGCATATTGTAAAAAAAAATTAACAAAAAAAATAAGATGGTTGAAAATAGAATTGAATTATCTTTTCAACGATATACCATTTGACCCCCTATCTCATTTGAAATTTTTAAGTTGCTGTGCCCTCCGCGCCTTCTATCGAGCAATCACAACGTCTTTAATTTCAAAAAGTAGTATCGGTGATATCATTCAAAACGGTTTTTGTCCCATTGTTCTATGTGGAACTGTTCAAAAGGTAACAGGAAGGGCTATAAAAAGCCGCACTATAGGTATAATTGTCAGTGGCAAAGGAACTGTTAGAAATATTTTCATATAACATCTGAATTGAAAAAACAAATGTTCTCCAAGTTGGATAGAGGTTCGGGCATACACGTTGTGACAACCTCAGCACGTAACACGAGATGGGTACTCCAAACACAAAACCAAGTTTTTCGGAAAATAACTCATATATGTGCCAATCTTTAAGAAACATGTTTGATCCTATGTACTCTTTCAAAGAACTCACTAAATCGTGGGGAGCAACAATTCTTCAACAGGCTCTCCATGTCTCTCAGTTAGTTTTTTGCTATTTCTTGCTGCTGAAAATATATATTTTAGCTATCATGTTGAACATGGTGTGGGGATTGACGGAGGAGCAACATTGTTCAATATTGTACCCCGATATAGTATGTATTTTATTTAGATTTTTTTGAGAAAATAAAGATAGTATTGAAATTATCATATATTCTTCTTCAAGAAGTTAATCGATTGGTAATTGTACGGAAACTGAATTAGCTTCGAAACGCCTTAAGTTTCACTTACCTATATTTCCCAAACTATCCAGTATAGTTGTCTATTTTTTATGTTTTTTTTGAAGTATATTCTTTATTTAGACAATAACAACTATATAGGAGTGGTCATATAAAAAGATAATTCAACCTAGATCTTAACCTAATATCACAATGACTAACTAGTCAGTCACAAACATTTTTTCATAGAACAATTACTTTGATGGACAAGCAAATCCATCAGTTAATTTCTGATATATGCTACCGAAAAACAAGATTTTATTTTGATTGATAGTTTATTAAACATAAGAATGCCTACGTTATTCGGGGACCTATATGAAATGATGGATTTTGTGAAAGGAACATGGAAGTTTTCCTTCATTATCGATTTTTGAAAATATGAGTAAGTACATATTTCAATAATGAATAAATCTGTGAGTGTTGAAATATCCAGTTGTTTGGGAAGGTTTGGCCAACTGACATTTCTTGTGACATTAGCAATCGTTCAAATTATTCTCTTTTGAACCAAGATCCCATCACCCGAGTTAGAAGACCAACCCCAGAAACAGTTACCGTACCTCAGTCATGAATCAACTTGACCATAATAAACTTTTTTGTGGATTCTTAATCATCAGTGCGTAGAGTTTCGATAGAAGAGAATTGCAATGTGACAGGTGTGATACGTCATCAGTAGTTATTTGTGAATAAGATGTCTAAAAACCCTGGTGCTTGCACTAATACCTGTAGAAGTTTGTGATCGACTTGGCGACACTTGGCCTACTTGATATTAGAGATTACTAGCGTGTCAAATGGCGCCAATTTCGTTTTAGTTTCAATTCAGTAACAGGGTATATTTATTTCCTTAGCTCTCTTTTTGAGGCGAACTGTTCGCGGGTTCTAATTCTAGCTTTGCTATTTGTTGAAAAGAGACATCTGTCAAACTCCACCGATAGCAACGTTAGAATTAGAAGCCCCCGAACATTGCACAAAGAAAGCACTGTCGTGTTGTTTTTCGTATTTTGCACCATTTGAATTTGAGGTTAACTGCATTTTGACAGAAGGAAAATTGGAAATGAAATTGTCATTAAATTGCAGAAAATATGAAATGCAATGCATACAATATGATGAACTATGAAAATATCATTGTTAGTCAATTCGTCAAAAATTTTACTTGCTTTTGGTACTGAATACAGGTGAATATTCAAATCTGCTGCTTTATACTGTCCACACAAAATGAAAATGTGGCCCATTCTACAGAAAGTACCTAGCCTTACAACCTACACTACCTGAAAATAAACAATTCCGACAAAACACTGGAAATAATTTCATATAAGATGCTGCAGATGTCAGAAATTAAGTTCTGCCATTAAGCGAGAATATAAACAAACATTTTTGGTCGGCGCCATCTACCTCATAATATCACAGAGAGAAGCTCTGTTGAAGTAACAGGTGGTGTCCCCTCGAAAATTCAAACAATATCGAATCAGTTCATTCACCAGGATTTTTAGACATCTTATTTGTGAATTATCACATGTTTTTGGTGGGTTCGAAATCTAATATATTGTGTATTTGTGTTGTTAAGGTAGGTAGGAAAACCATGAAGAGATTTCACTGATAGCTTTATTATTTACAATGAGTTAGAACGAGCGGTAATCGAGCCAGTGGACCAGCACAAAATATAATAGATATACGCGATGGATAATCAACTAGACCACTGCAGAATATCTTCCCTTCCTACTGTTCCACCTCGGGCGATAGCACGTTCAGCCGTATCCAGTACAAGTTAAGTCAGTATCGAAATGTTGGCGTGAAGATGTAGGTACTTCTAGCTTATCAGGAATGATATTTTGTTTGGGACGATTCATTGCATGCGAGAAATTATTTGCTGTAACAATGTTACGAATAACATCTCTTCTGGAAATGAGTGCTGTGGTTCCTTTTTTGCCATAACAGCTTTGAAAATAAAATAAATTCTGTTAGAAACTATGAGCTTTGTAATTCAGAAACTACTTTCAATCATATACTCAGAAGTACAACGTTCAACTTGACAAATACATCAGTCAAAATCATCAATACTTCATTGCATGGCTACAAATGAAAACAGTTATAATACAGCAAACAGAGAGGGCGCTGATGGTTCCGTTAAACTACAATACACTGATTTCTATCAAATTCGAGAAATATAAACACTAAAAAAATGCAAACTCAAAATAAATATCACAAATTTAATGTAATGAAGGTTCGAGAAAACTACCATTTTGTGCCAAACAATAGCCGAATCTGTGAAACAGAGATAATCTCATATCTCTGGGTAGATTTGGCGGAATTTAGGCACACAGTTGTATGATTTTCTTCCTTAATACATTAAAATGTGATGCTTTCCCAAATTCTTGTTGATACGCGGTCCCTTCCAGACATCCCCACAAAAAAGAATCAGGCGGAGATGAATCTGGGAGGCCACATGATCGTTCCACGTATAGATATTGAAGGATGAGGAAACGTAGTTGGGTTGGGTTATCCTCGATTAAGACGGATTCTATGATATAGTGTCCTTGAATTTCTTCCCAAACAATCAGTTTTTGTGGGTATTGAGTACGGCAGGAATGCTCAGATACTCCTTTCTTTGAGACCAATATTGTACAACTGATATATTGCATTTCTTATACGATAACTCGTCTGTAAATGATAGGTTGAAAAAAAAACAATGTCATTTTCTTTTTCTATAATGGTTTCACAGAAATTTCCGGAGTGTTCTGTACTTTATGACAATGGTATTCATTCCTTTGGAATATTTTGAGCAAATCTTTCTCTCATAGTAATAATCATTTCTCCATTTTGACGCTCTCCATTGATTGGCTCTACACGTGCTTCATCGATATTTTCACACTTCTGACCGTTCTTAACACATCCACATTTCTCAAACTGTCGAATAATTCTAACAATGGTGGAATGTGATGGAAATGGCTTACTTTCGAATGCTATAATAAACAAATTCATTGTTTTTTCAATCGAGTGAACCCCAAAATACCACTTGATATTTGTATCTTTTCTTCTTTCTGTACATTTTGGAATTCCCAAGAAAATATTAATTTTCAATCGTTATGGGTTCAATTTACACTCGTAACTTTGAATACTATGATTGCAACTGAGACTGAAAGCTGCAAAGTAAATTGTGAAATGGCTCGAATAGGTAGGAGAAACTTTCTACAGTGGTCTAGCTCAATATTCGATTATCTATAGTGTTTTCTGTGATATTATTTCGTGCTGGTCCACTGGCTACCTTTCATTCCAATCCATTTTACATCCTATAGTCTGCGATTTTATTTTCGAATCTGTGTACATACTATGGATATTGATTTTGAAATACATCAGTCAAAATCATCAATACTTCATTGCATGGCTACAAATGAAAACAGTTATAATACAGCAAACAGAGAGGGCGCTGATGGTTCCGTTAAACTACAATACACTGATTTCTATTACCCCTTCTCAATTTAAATGTTAAAAGAAAACTATAAAATGAACATTTGAATTGCTGAATAACAAACATCCAGTAGCCTAACATACCTAACCTATGCTTCAAAAAATTTCCTTTATTCAATGGTTTTGTGAATATATCAGACACATTTTCATTAGTCGAAAGATATTGTAAAATAATTTCTTGTCTTGTCTTGTCTTTTATGAAATAATATTTTATATGGATATGTTTCGAACGATTCGAATTTTTGAATTTTTTATAAGAGATATTGCACTGGAATTATCTATTTTCAATACCACTTATTTACAGACTTTGAATTCACTCAAAATACCTTTGAGGTTGACGAGTTCCTGTGAAGCAATACCAGCTGAGATGTATTCTGCTTCCATTGATGATCGAGCAACACACGTTTGCTTCCTGAAATGCCATGCTAAGGGGTTTCCAGCATGGAAACATACGAAACCACTTATACTTTTTCTGGTTTCTTGGTCTCCTGCCCAATCAGCATCACATGCCATTGACTCATGTATGTTCTCCTTCTTGATTTGTAAACCATATTCTTTGGTATGATTCGGATAACGGTAGATTCTCTTAACAGCTTCCATGTACTTTTTCTTGGTTTGTTGAAGAATCTACTTAAGTAAGCAACACTGTGAGAAATGTCTGGTCTGCTTACTAGAGAGAGGTACATTGAACTGCATAGTAATCTTCTGTATGGAACGTTATTTACTATAGGTTCTTCTTCTTTGACTTAAAAATCAACTTGCAAGATTATTTGAAGAATTTTCAATGATAGAAACAAGACTTTGTTGACTTTTATGTTTTAACACTTTGGAACATTTCTCAATCCAAATAGTGTGTGATTGAGTTTAAGATATTTCGACTCTGTTTTTAAACTTGCTGGTGCCTTTATGAAGTCCTCAGTGTTCATAAATCCATTTAAAAATGCTGTTGGTACATCGATTTGATATTAATTCCAATCTTTTTGAACTGAAACCGACAGAAACATTTGTATTGTTGATAATCTACTAATTGGAGACTAGCTTAATTCATCTGCATTGTTATGAGGCACTTGAAAACCTTTGGCAACCAATAGAGCTTTCTTTGTTCCAACCTCTTCAGTTTTGAAGAGCCACCTGGTGTCAATAGCACTCTGACTCACTGGCAGTTTTGCAGATTGCTAAGTTTAAAATTTTTCGTGAGAGCTTCTTTATCTATTGTTTTTTGCCAATCTGACATCATGCTTGCTTCTTTATAGGTTTTTGGGTCCTGATCTACTTTGGTCAGCAGCAGGCTGTGTGCAGATTTTGTGTTACTTTGACAGTTCTGCCGGATTTTGTCACAGTTGATTCTCGCTCATTGTAAGATAAACTTTTCATCACTCGAACTTGAAGAGCTGTCATCATATGAAGGGTCCACTGCATTACTGATGAATGTTCAAAATTATTTTCATTCTAAGTAAGTACGTCATTCGGATACTTGATTTATGCAGTTGGTATTCTCGTTCACAAACTCAGCAATATAACTTACAGTCCAGCGTTAAATACGTTTTTAATAATTGGATACACGGCTAGAACGCTCAGCGTCACAGGTGTTTACGGCAATAATGATAAATGTCAATAACCATTTATGAAATTGAAACCCAAGTATCTCAAAATAGAAAAAAAAGGACATTCATCATTATTGCAGTATGCCCTTCATATGATGATGAGGTCCTCATTTCTCCCAACAGAATGCGAATAGTCATCAATTATTGTTTGGAAATATCTTGACCCATCAAAAGCTACTGGATTGAATGAATCACAGCCGTCACTGTGTATTGAATCTCCAAGATTTTTGGTTCTCCTCTCAGACTCTTTGAATGGTATTCTCATTTCCTTGCCCTCGACACACATTTTGTCCAAATTTGGTGATCCAAGCTCTGTTGAAACTTCTTTACTGAGATGGCCTAGTTTTCTGTGCCATAGATCACTTGCTAAGGTCCCATATTCACCGTTATTTCCAGGTCTTTCTATAATCATTTTGAGTATTCACAACTCAGAAGGGAATTTTCTGCATTTATTTCCATCTTATGTTTATCCATAATTATCTTGCATCTCTTTTCTGTCATTTTTGATGTAGAAAGTGGATTATACTGCATATTCGGTACTATTAAAACCACAACGGACCACTTTTGACCTTGGCATTCAAATTTAGAAGTTCCTTTCTTATTAGTTTTCAAATGTTCACCATTTGCTATCTAGATTGTTACAATACTGGGACAAATATTTTATTTCGTTCATGTGTTCTTCAACATATTCTTTCACAAAATGATTACTCGCTCCTGAATCAAGGAAAAAGTATAACTGTCTTTGAGATCACATAAGTTTGCTGCATACAACTATATTTCAGTTTCTATTTGTTTTTCTTCAGTGTTATTTGCCTGCTGCTGATTATGTTGACTGTAACCTCTACTTCTTGTACCCCATTATCCTGGTCTTCCTCTACCTCGGCCTCTGGTATTTCAAGAACATTTCCCAATAAAATGATCCATACTTCCACATCTATAGTATCCTATAGTATCAGTTGCCTTGAGACTTGTCTCATTATCATACTTTTGAACATTTGTGATTGTTACTTAATTTCATCATCTAGCTTTTGCAAAATTCATTGTCAACTTATCAACTGTTTCTAGCGCTGTTACGATTGTGCCATATTTTGGAGGTAATGTTAAAACAAATGGCATACTCTATCACTTTCATCTAAAACAGTTCCGTGTTCTTTCAGCTCTCGAATTACTGTGTCAAACTTTACGAAATGATATTTTAACTTTTCACCAAATTCTGACTTTAAATTTATGAGCCTTCTCCATGTTGACAATTTTGTAAATGAAGTCTTTCAGAGCTTCTACTAGCTGTTAGCAGTTTTACAGTCTTTGAGTCCAAATGTTTATTAGACAGTCCCTGAACTATAATTGACTGTGCCTTTGTGTCTTTTTTATGCCAATCCTTCTTTTCTGCTTCTGTTGCCGTTATACTCAGCTCTGTTTCCAGAATATCCTCGCATAGTTCTCGTCTCAGAATTGTTTGAATCAATTATTGAAATTTTTCGCCTCCAGAATTGGAACAAGGAAGCTTGACAGTCCCGCCATTTTTGACAAGTCAATAATACCATTTCTTATCAGTGATTTTACCACGTCTTTTTATTGTTTCACTGAATCTCTCTAGAGCCGACACTACTCTGGGCCCATTACCTGTTAGAAAATATGAGCTTTGTAATTTAGAAACTACTTTCAATCATATACTCAGAAGTACAACGTTCAACTTGACAAATACATAAGTCAAAATCATCAATACTTCATTGCGTGGTTACAAATAAAAACAGTTATAATACATCAAACAGAGAGGGCGCTGATGGTTCCGTTAAACTTCAATACACTGATTTCTATCAAATTCGAGAAATATAAACACTAAAAAAATGCAAACTCAAAATAAATATCACAAATTTAATGTAATGAAGGTTCGAGAAAATACCATTTTGTGCCAAACAATAGCCGAATCTGTGAAACAGAGATAATCTCATATCTCTGGGTAGATTTGGCGGAATTTAGGCACACAGTTGTATGATTTTCTTCCTTAATACATTAAAATGTGATGCTTTCCCAAATTCTTGTTGATACGCGGTCCCTTCCAGACATCCCCACAAAAAAGAATCAGGCGGAGATGAATCTGGGAGGCCACATGATCGTTCCACGTATAGATATTGAAGGATGAGGAAACGTAGTTGGGTTGGGTTATCCTCGATTAAGACGGATTCTATGATATAGTGTCCTTGAATTTCTTCCCAAACAATCAGTTTTTGTGGGTATTGAGTACGGCAGGAATGCTCAGATACTCCTTTCTTTGAGACCAATATTGTACAACTGATATATTGCATTTCTTATACGATAACTCGTCTGTAAATGATAGGTTGAAAAAAAAAACAATGTCATTTTCTTTTTCTATAATGGTTTCACAGAAATTTCCGGAGTGTTCTGTACTTTATGACAATGGTATTCATTCCTTTGGAATATTTTGAGCAAATCTTTCTCTCATAGTAATAATCATTTCTCCATTTTGACGCTCTCCATTGATTGGCTCTACACGTGCTTCATCGATATTTTCACACTTCTGACCGTTCTTAACACATCCACATTTCTCAAACTGTCGAATAATTCGAACAATGGTGGAATGTGATGGAAATGGCTTACTTTCGAATGCTATAATAAACAAATTCATTGTTTTTTCAATCGAGTGAACCCCAAAATACCACTTGATATTTGTATCTTTTCTTCTTTCTGTACATTTTGGAATTCCCAAGAAAATATTAATTTTCAATCGTTATGGGTTCAATTTACACTCGTAACTTTGAATACTATGATTGCAACTGAGACTGAAAGCTGCAAAGTAAATTGTGAAATGGCTCGAATAGGTAGGAGAAACTTTCTACAGTGGTCTAGCTCAATATTCGATTATCTATAGTGTTTTCTGTGATATTATTTCGTGCTGGTCCACTGGCTACCTTTCATTCCAATCCATTTTACATCCTATAGTCTGCGATTTTATTTTCGAATCTGTGTACATACTATGGATATTGATTTTGACAACAAAACCCGTTATAGTCATTTCACGATTGTCAATGTGAAGTTCAGATGGCAGTACACGATTATCACGCACTGTTTTCCAATTGGATGCCAAATGAGATTTACTTTTTCTCCGGTTTCAGCGGCTAATCACAAAACATTATGTCTAGAGATGGTATGTGACGTTAGCCCAATCACACTGGGATTTTCAATTTGAATAATTTCCGTCACCGGATTCTGAAGCTGCTGTTCATTCTTTCTGAAAAATACTCAGCATTTGAATTCGTACAATGTATCTCTATGATTTTGGCAGACAAAATAAATGTTTTTTTTTCGTACCTTTGAATTATGTATTTAATCACTACAAAATTCGGTATCTTCAAATTCAAATTGTATTTGAAGTGTGTATTTTTTTATGTGTTTATATCATAAAATTGTATATATGAAACAAATTCCGACTATTTATCGATAAAGGATTATTAAATCAGATAAGTGAGTTATGAAGGAGAAAGTTCGGGATTGGGTAGTTTGCTTGGTTCGAGATTGCTTCAGTAGCGATTTGAAATATGTATCCACTACAGAAAGCACCTTCATTTATATTTGAGAATTTTCGAATATCAATGTGTTACCGGCCAGCATGTCTGCATAAATACTGATTGTGAATCACCTTGCGTTATCGAAGTTGATACAAGATTACAATCATGTACGTTACAGCTATATTTTGGCAGTGCAGTATGGGACTCTAGAAGCCTAGCCTACCCACCAAACCTCTCTCGTGCTTGACCCCAAACTTATTGGAACTGCTTGCGCATCTTCGGTAGGTAGGTTGTTTTTGCATTATTCCTTCCATTTATGTTTCCAGTTGTCCCTCTTCTATTTACCTAGTTTTCAGGATTTTCCGAATATACGAGTGGATTTTTCGGGTTCCTCCAAAATGATCTCTATGATATTTTAAGTAGTTACGCCCATCTCGATGCTTTGCATCAGCAATTCTTCCATATCCCATTATCATTAGGGTTATCGTGTCCGTTATTCCACAGTACAGACATACGTAATTTTCCGCTTTTCCATTTATGTTTATGTATGCTCTGGAAAAACCGTGCCCAGTTAGCATTTGCGTTAGAAAATGGTCGGTGTTTGCACTCAATCCATTTCTTCAGTATCAGCGCAATATTATTTGTGTTATCCCTATTCTTGTCACTTTCTCGGAGTGATGTTTCTCTCTTCTATGATGGTGTGGAGAGCACCTCCGTCCACTCGCTGACAAAGCTTTGTTCTTTCTTCTGCCAGAAGTCCAATCGGTACTACCCTAGCCGGCAATGTGTGTGTTAATTCGTCTTTTTACCAAAGAATCACTTCAATAATCGTGAATTACACAGTTTTATTCAATTCCTAATTTTCTGAGTGACAAGATGTATTAATCAAAATTATGTCTCAATTCTCAACTCTTTAACTTCCTATGATCTAAATATATCCAAAAATATCTATACAGGGTGTGAAAGCAACAGTATGGTATGCACTGGTGACTCTTAACAGCATTTTACATACTTGTACTTACCTTTCCTTGTGTATTCACTCCAGATCCTTGATATTGGGGGACCTTTTTTCTCTGCTTTCTCTACTGCAGTTTTTATGTGTTTTCTAAAATGACAGTTTTCACTCATAGTGATGCCTAGGTACACTAGACTCTGTTTAGGTAGAATTTTCTCCGCTCCACTCATGAAACTAACCCTATTTTTTCCTTTCCCTCTCGTAGGATAACTGCCTCTGTTTTTTGAGGATCTAGATCAAGTTCGTTCCTGTCGATTTACAGCAGTGTCCCATTTCAATCGCTCCATTGTTTTGGGCGTAATGATCAACTCGAAATCGTCTGCGTTAGCAATAGTGGTTACACCGTCTGGTACTACTTCATCTAGCACCTCATTATATAGTATCTTCCATAAAGGGGGTACCAGGATCGAGTCCTGTAAAACTCCTGCTGTGACTTCTAGATCAATATTTTCATATATCTGCAGAGACCTGTGTTTTTCTAAATAGTTATTGATGATCTTCAGTAAGCTTGTATTGCTTTTGTTTCTAGCATTATCATTATTTGATCTCATGAGGCCCTGTTGAAAGCAGTTTTACGTCAAGGGTTTCAAATACCGCCCTCCTATCATTCGAGCATCTTCTCATTATGTTTGTTACCCTCTTCACTGCATGTATCAACGATCCTGCCCTTGCAAAATCGGAATTGGCTTTGCGGTATTCTCCCCTTATCTTCCAAGTCTTTCACGAATCTTTCCCTCAGTACTCCTTTCTGAGTCTCCAACTGTCGCCCTCGCGCTCTCGTCATAGGATAAGGGGGATCGTTTATGACTCCTTCTGTATGATCACGGCCACGTCACATTCTAGCAGCGTATGACGGAAAAATATAGATTTCTACTGTGTTAACGTGTTCAAATCATCCTCCAGACCATCAGAAAAGACGAAACGAAGAAAATGCGAACCAAGCCAAGTTGCTCCATTCCGAAATCATGCTCAAAGAATCCATAATATGCTCAAAAAAAAAGACGAGGGAACCCCCGTCGGAACGTTAGCCAGTATTTCACTATAAAAATAAAGGAGAAAATAAAATATTTTAAATACAGCGATATTCATTACAAACCAAAACCCCAAGAATCACCAAACAAAACATACTCCGAAGGTTCAAGAATCCACATAATACATATATATACATATATATATATATATATATATATATATATATATATATATATATATATATATATATATATATATATATATATATATATGTCTACGGTTAAGGGCTATGCCCATTAAATTTCTTCCATTTTGTTTTTAACAGTCCCCTCGATATTCCTACCTTTCATCTTTATAATCCTGGACTTGGTTGTCACGGAGGTAGCTATAGCTGCCTCCGTGGTGACCTTGGTTGTTGAAACAACGAACTGTTGGTTGATTTTTATATTGTCTGAAATGTTACTAAATGCTTTTGGTCCCAGATACTGGTAGCTGCATTGTCCAATTGATTTATTTATAAATGGGAGGATAAATTTGTTCCTTCTCGTGTCTCATGGGAATGTGTGATCAGTTCCATTTGGTGCGAGTACTGCGTTGCCGCTAATTTGAGGAAGTACAGTTTACCAACTTGTAGTGTGCTTCGGTTGGGTATCGGTTGTTTTTGTTAAATATTATTTTTTCAAATCTCCTTTGGATAACTCCTAAAGGTTTCAAGCATGTCTTATATACACCACCCCATCCGATGGGTGAGATTCTGCGAGGCTGTGGTGAATTATTTTTTTTCTGTTCGAGTCTACTGTAGGCGACACTTGTTTGTATTTAAAAAGGACTATTCGAAGTTTTTTCAGTAGATAGTCTACGTGGACATCCCATCTGAAGTGGCTGTCTATCATTACTCCTAAATATTTGATGTTCTTTGATTGACATTTTTTCGTATCTTGGGAGATTCGTAGATAAACTACACAAGGGTAGATATATCGTTTTTTTTGGGATTGATAGATAGTTTCCTGTTATCATAGCATTTTTTTATTTGGGTAAGATCGTTTTCAACATTATTTTTCAGGTCGTTCCAGTTGTCATCTCCGTGAATTATTACAGTATCATCTGCAAAGCTGGTTTCGCTATCTTGTGTGTTTACGAAAAATAGATTGTTTAATTGAACATTGAAAAGTAAAGGTCCCAAAACCGTTCCTTGAGGTACACCGCATACCATGATCTGTTCTTTATTAACTGTGGTCTTAACTTTTATTTGTTGCTTTCTGCCCGTTAGATATGATCTGAAGAGGTCTTGTGTTGTGCCTCTTATTCCGAGGTCGTCTAAGCTTGTTGGGAGAATAGCATGGTCAAGAGTATCAAATGCCTATGGCAGGTCTAGGTAAATTGCCATGGCTGGTTTTTTGTTATCTATAGCTTTATGTAGTTTTCTGTAATTTCTTTCATGGCATCGTCCGTGGATTTTTTTCCCTAAAGCCATATTGTGCTTCTGATAGCAATTTGTTTTTATTTAAAAAACTGTTAAGTCTCATTTTCTAGGATCTTGCTGAGGTTGAAGATAAGAGCTATTGGTCGATGATTTGGAACTTCGGTTTTGTTACCATTTTTGTAAACAGGTACAACTGTGGATAATTTAAATGCAGTAGGAAAGTATCCCCTTGTAAACGACCTAATTGTAATTATGTATGTTAGTGGCTCAGCTATATATTTTGAAATAATTTTCAGTGTTTCTGATTTGTAACCGTCGGGTCCTGGTAATTTTTTTGTATCTATGAGATAGTGCTCATTACTTCGTTCGAATCAGTTGGAAAGAGGAATAGCGTATTGGTCGATCTATTCCTTATTTCTTCATAGTACGTATGCCGCTCAATTTTCATTGCTAATTCTTTTCCTACATTGGTGAAAAAGGAATTGAATTCTTCAGAAATTTCTTTTGGGTCGTGGGTAGCTTTTTCGTTTTCAGTTTATATTGATGTTATTTCACTATGTCTTCTGGGCATTGTTAATTCGTTAATATTCCCATTTGTTTTGGTTGGTCGTTTTTTTTTTTTTTTTTCTTTCTTCAATTAATTTCTCAAGTGTTTTTTGTAGGTGCTGTATTCTTTTTTTTTAGGAGTCCGTTCTCAAGATTTTTTTTCAGTTCATGAAATATGTTATTTTTTTGTTTATATATCTCAGTAATGATCTAGTTATCCAATTTTTCCTTTTGTTATCTTTGTTTTTTATTCTCACCTTCGTTGGGGATTTATAAAAAGTGTTGTTGATGATTTTAATAAATTTAGATACGGATCTATCTAGATCGCCAATTTCGTAGAACTCTCTCCAGTCTGTGCGTTCCATGTTTTCCACTAATGTTTCTTTGTTTATTTGTTCGAAGAGTTTTGTACTTCGATTCTCTTGTGTTTTTGTTCGTTCATTTGTGAATATTATTTGTAAGGATGTACTAATAATGGTCAGTGATACAGGTTTCTATTGTCATTGGAACTAGTGAGTCGATGTTTCTACTTCTTGAGTTAACGAATATGTGGTCCAGACATCTGGTCTAGTAGATGTATTTATTGCTGAGATGTATCCATGTCCTTCTAATGTGTTCAGATATGTTTGAGAATCTTTTGTTGTTTCAATTAAATCTATATAGGTCATCAATAAATAGACCATGAGTAAATTATTTTGTTTGGTTATTCATTAAATTGCTCAGTTCTTCTAAGATGGGTTAAATTTGTAGGATGCATTTAATGTTGACTTGTAACCGCAGTAAATAAGTGCCATTAATTTCAATAGTTTTATGAGAGTGGTGAAGATTTGATTTTATGAAGAGTACTACTTCATCGTTTTGATTGAAATTACCGAACTTATAGAAGGTTATGTATCCTTTCATGTTGGATACTCCTATGTCATCTGTGATTCAGTATTATGCAGTCGATCGTTGTGTCTAGTTCTCCTAAAAATATTGTAAATTCATCGAGATATTCTCTATGCTTCGTATATTATTGGGTACGATTTTGGAATTGAAATGGCAGTCATTTACCTTTGGTAGTTGTTTCGCTTCATTACCATCATTTAGAACAAAATTGTATGATTTTTCTACACCAAAATCTCTGATATATGGATCCATTATGGTTATATTTATTATCAGATATTGTTTTATTAACTTTAGTGATTACATCGATATGAGAGAGTGAATTTGAACAATTTTCTAGTGAAAAGTAACGACAATTATATATTTTTATTTAGGTATTGACTAATTTTGAGGTGTAGAGTTTTTTCTTGGGTTTGGTCTCTTTGTGACGGTGTCTTTGGAAGGTTTTTTCAATGGGACAGCTTTAGCATTGAGGTTATCGTTCGTTTTATCTAGGTTCCGTGAGTTTTGCTTTCGTATCTGTGGGAGTTCAAGATTCAGTTTTAATTTTTCTTCTCTGGTTATTTGTGAGTAGTTTACAGCTGAAGTTCCTGAAGCACTATTTGTCTTATTTTGTTCGAAATATATTTTCTTTTGCGTTTGTTGAAGTTCAGCTGCCGAATGAGCCTTGTTGTTCACGAATAGCTTATTGTTTTTGATATAACAATTTTGTTCTTGGTTTCCTTTTGCAATTCAGGTGTTTTCTCAGAGTCTTCCCTTCTTCTCTTTCTCTGCGTGTGAGATCAATGTTTATGTATATTTTTGTGCCTTTGAGTTGGTTGCGATGTTTGAGGACAAATAATTTTTTCTAGTAGGAATTGAATTCGATTTTTAGTGGGCTTTGTTTTGCTCTTGCTAAGATGTAAAAATTATTTAGGTCTGCTTCTGTTATGTGTATATTCAGTGAATTTTTCAGAAGTTCGATGACTCTATCCACAGTTTTCAGGTATTCTTCTCTTGTTTCCAATCCAAAATAATTGAGTTCTGCTTCTTCTCTGATCTCTCTAAAAAGTCAATTTTGGACAGTAATTCTGGGTTTTATTTTTCAACTATTTCCTGTCTGTGTTCCAGTTCTTCAATTTTCAATGTGTCTCTTACTTCAAGGGCTTCTATAGTTGCTTTCAGGTCCTTATTACTTTCAACAATTTCTCCTAGGACTACTTTATTCGTGATTTCCGTATCACTGATTGTAATGGACCGGCGTTTGTGGTCTCCCTTATATTATTTCGAGGAGATGGTAAAAAACAAGGTTCTTCATTAATTTTTACGATGTTTTTGGGGTTATAGTATACTTAGAGTTGCGTCAGTAATTCATATTTTCGATATCTTTCTTCGCGATGAATGTGTATTGATGTTACTTGTGGGAGTATCTTTTGGAATAATTTAATTATCTCTACATATCCCAATTTTCAGATTTTTATCTTGCTTGTGATACATGTAATTCTATTAGTTGAGCGTGCCACACACACACACACTTACACATATATATATATATATATCTCTCTCTCTCTCTATATATATATATATATATAAATTGTTATATTATTTGAATTGTAAAAATGATAGTTGATTATTTTGTCCCGCTTTGGGTTCTATTGATATGATATGTGATAGATAATTATTTTCGCCCTGTATAATATATTGTAATGTAATAATAATTGCTAGCTAAAGTCACTGTTTTCTCGTCACGTTGCTGCCAATTGTTATTACCCTTTCTTAACACGACTAAACTCAGTTGGTACGCCTTTCGTCTCAGATAGCCGGTCCTGGCAATAGAGCCACTGCCTGGTCTTGATGTCAATTTCAATTCAGTGTTTATAAGTAAGATTGCAGATCATATCATTGTGGAAAATAAACCAAAAAGTATCGAAAAACAATTATTTCCTTTATTCAGGGGAAACTTATATTAACCTGGCCTACGAGAGATAACTTATACTATGATCACACAGATTTTTATAGACAATAATGAGAAACAGTGATGTATACAGTATACATAACCTCACTTTTTCATTGAGGTTGGAATAATTCTCTTATAGTTCAATACCAAAATAAAACAGAGTTCTTCAAATACGATACGAGTTACGTTGTAAGGTTATTCAGTTTGTGATGTGCACTAAAAAAATTTATACCTGAAGCTGGAACTGTCGCTGTTACAATACCCGCCAAGAATCTGAAATCCTTTTTCAATCTACTGCTCTCAGGGACTCTCTATTACAAAAGGAACCATACAAGTCCCAGAAATCAGTTCGGAAACAGTTTTATGTGGAGTACATAAAAGGTAATCTTGTTTTCTCCTATTTATTTTTGTCGAAATTCTCTGGAGGTTGAATTGGTTAGTTTCTATAGACAAAATACCTTTTATTCATGAAAATCCTGAAAGGAATCTCTCCTAAAATTTTGTACGTGGCGTTCTTTCTAAATTTTTTTAATCTCTTTCTGGCTTTGTTTTTTCATCCCCTGGATACCATTTCTGTTTTGTCCATTTTATTTGAATTTTCAAACTCGCGCACTTTCTTGTCACATTATCACTCTTTTGGGGTTATTTGAAAAACTTATGAACTAAAATCTTTTACATTTTTTATAATCTATATACAATATTTGATGATAATTGTCTTTGACATTTCACAGTTCTTATTTTTCCACAATTTCAAATCGTACATCTGACCATACTGTTCCCTGATTGGCTATTGTCATCCAGAAGTTTGTTGTTCTCCCATTGGCTATTTTTAGTTGGATACAATTTCATATACTGTATGTTTCAAGCTTATAATTTTGTTGATAACATTTAATTCAGAATGATTTTGTGAATCTAGACGTTTTTATTGTATTTTGAACAATTATGGGTTGTAATCATTCTGACAATGTATGAAAATGATTGCATTATAGTATTTGCATATTTTTACCTATCAATATCATACAAAGGCTTCATAAAGGAAATAGAATCTCAAAAATATGTAAAAACCATATCTCATGAACTACTAACTATTAAGTAATTATTATTTTTGTGGGTTTTTCTATGAAATTATTCCTTTTTTCCTTTTACAATATATTACTGGTCCTTCATAACATAACAATATATATATATGTATATATATATGTATATATATATTTATATATGACATAACTACCAAATGCTTATGGACCTCATAGAGTTGTTAATATATATATATATATATATATATATATATATATATATATATATATATATATATATATATATATATATACAAATCTTGGGATATTGGGGTGAGCAGCAATGAAAAAGTAAACTCTTTAAGGTTTATCCAAGCTATCGGATATGTTTATTTCCATCATCAGGGAGACTACAATAGATGAAAAAACCAATGGTAATACATATTCAATATGCTACTTACAACTTTGTTGAGATTGCTTTCAATGATGCTGAACATATTCATTTAACATAGTGATACACTAGTAAAAGAAAACGTAGATCGAGGAATAAAACGAAGTTCAAAGTTACTAAAACCATATAAGCGTTGTTTAAAATTATATAAATATAAATGGGTACTCTATGGGTGTGACAAGTGAAACTGACAGGTTAGGAATGAAACTCGCAATTATATTCAACGGGTGTCACTTGGAAATAGTTATAGTGGTGCCAACTGTTAGATTAGTACCAACTGATGTTACCAGGTAGCGGTAATGTTAAAAAGAACTATTATTTTATATTACATTGTTGTCAATTTCGATTGATATCTAAATACAATAAATAAGAGATATCGCTTAAATTTTTTTTTTTTTTTTTTTATATTTTTTATAATATTACATTGTTGTCAATTTTGATTGATATCTAAAGACAATAAATAAGAGTAGATCTCACTCGAGTGGTATCTGTTTTTTTATTCATACAATTCTTTGCTTGGGAAATGGAAACCTTTTCTTAGAATGTTCTCTTAGATGTGACTCTGTCGCTAGCACTTTCACTGAATCGTTATTCATCTGGTGGTCAAATTAATTCACATGTTCTCTCAAAGCACATATTCCAAGATGCAATCGGCAGTCACTTTTATGAGAAATTATTCTGTTCGATACTGATCTTTGCGGTTGACCAATATATTGTTTATTACAACCATGACAAGGAATACTATGAATTACATTTGACATTGAAAGTAATGGAGTTTTATCTTCAACTTAAGAATACATTGAGCTGTTGTTCTATATGACATTTCAAATTTTTCAGGATTGTGAAATAATCTGGAGAGTTTAGGAGTGATCTCTCTCATATATGGTGATGAAGTGAAAAAAGGTATGGTTAGTTTCATTGTTGTTTGAGATAATGTTCGAGTTATTACTGTTTGAGGCTAGTACTTCTAAGTGAGACGAAGTATTATATAGAATGTTATTAAGTAAAGTTCTTGGATATGCATTGTCTAAGAAAAGGTTGGAGATAATGTTTAAATTCTGTTTATGGAATTTAGGATCTGAGATTTTTAGTACTCTTAATTTCATTTGTTTTACCAAGTTCACTTTTATAGACTGTTTGTGATATGAATGGTAATTCAGGTATCTTCCTGAGCTACATGGTTTCCTATACCAAACTACCAGTAGCTTGTTTTCTGTTGACCGTATAAACTTGGTATCAAGAAATGGTACGGAATTGAATTTTTGCTGTTCTCAGTTTCAATTGTGAACTGGATATGAGGATCGTAGCTATTAAAAGTATCGAGAATCTCATCCACACCATCATTCGGTAATGCTAATATAATATCATCAACATATTTTTTTATGAGTTCAGATTGAAGGATAAAACTGGAATAACTTTGTCTAACAAATCATCCATGATGTACGCTGCTAAAATGGGCTCCCATTGGGGTAGCGAAGGTTTGTTTATGAATTTTATTATTGAAAGAAAAATATGTATTATCTAAAAGGAAAGTCAACAATTCCAAAAACGCCTCTTCCTCAATGGTAATTACTAATTATTCATAACTTCATCAAAAGAAACTCACATGCTATAATGGTATTTCTCCAAAATTCTATTCTCTACCCAAAATTCATAAGCCCACATTTTCAGTCAGACCTATAGTGGCTTTTATAGGAGCCCCTACTGAAAAGATAGCCAACACAAAAATTGGGATCGTATTAGTAATTACTGTACCATTAGGGAAGAGAAATTTTTGGAATAATACATATTTTTATTTCAATGATAAAATTTATAAACAAACCTTTGGTACCCCAATGGGAGCCTCCATTTCACCCATTTTAGCAGCGTACGTCATGGATGATTTGTTAGACAATGTTATTCCAGTTTTATCTTTCAATCTGAACTTCATAAAAAAATATGTTGATGATATTATATTAGCATTACCGAATGATGGTGTGGATGAGATTCTCGATACTTTCATAGCTACGATCCTCATATCCAGTTCACAATTGAAACTGAGAACAGTGAAAATTCCGTACCATTCCTTGATACCAAGCTTATATGGACAACATAAAACAAGCTACTGGTAGATTGGTATAGGAAACCATGCAGCTCAGGAAGATACCTGAATTACCATTCATATCACAAACAGTCTATGAAAGTGAACTTGGTAAAACAAATGAAATTAAGAGTACTAAAAATCTCGGATCCTAAATAACATAAACAAAATTTTAACATTATCTTTAACCTTTTCTTAGAAAATTCATTTCCAAAAACTTTACTTAATAAAATTTTAATAATACTTCGTCTCACTCAGGAGTACTAGCCTTAAACAGTTATAACTCGAACATTGTTTCGAACAACAATGAAACTAACAATACGCCAACTCAACCTTTTTTCACTTCATTACCATATATAAGACTCCCACTCCCAGATTTTTTCACAATCCTGAAAAATTTAAAATGTCATATTAAACAGTTCTAACAATCAGGTCAATGTATCCTGAAGTTGAAGATAAAATTCCATTACTTTTAATGTCAACTGTAATTTATAGAATTCCTTGTCATGGTTGTAATAAACAACGCAAAGATCATTATCGAACAGAATAATTTCTCATAAAAGTGACTGCCGATTGCATCCTGAAAGATGTGCTTTGGCAGAACATGTAAATGAATTTGACCACCAGATGAATTACGATTCAGTGAAAGTGCTAGCGACAGAGTCACATACATCTGAGAGAATATTCTTAGAAATGGCTTTCATTTCCCAAGAAAAGAATTGTATAAATAAAAAAACAGATATTAACCACTTGAGTGTAATATATATATATATATATATATATCAATCAAAATTGCCAACAATGTAACATAATAAAACATATATATATTGTTATGTAATTTGATTTGTAAAAAAATAATTGTTGTTGATTTATTTAATTTATATTATTCTTATAAATCTATTTTTTGCACCGCGTTGGGCGCTAAATTGTTATTATATTTGAATTGTGAAAATAATTGTTGTAAATTTTTGTTATTAGCGTTGGACGACAAATTGTTATAAAATGAATTGTAAAAAAATTGAATTTTGTTTTTATTTTTTATTATTATTTTCTTACAAATATAATTTTTTGCCCCACGTTGGGCGCCAAATGTTATGTAATTTGAATTCTAAAAAAATAATTGTTGTTAATTTATTCAATTTATTATTCCTATAAATATATTTTTTGCACCGCGTTGGGCGCTAAATTGTTATTATATTTGAATTGTGAAAACAATTGTTGTTGATTTTTGTTATTAGCGTTGGACGACAAATTGTTATAAAATGAATTGTAAAATCAATTGAATTTTGTTATTATTATTTTCTTACAAATATTTTTTTTTGCCCCACGTTGGGCGCCAATTGTAATAAAATTTGAATTGTAATAATAATAGTTGATTATTTTTTGTCCCGTTTTGGGCTACAAATTGATATGATATGTGAAAGATAATTATTTTCGCCCTGTATAATATTTTGTAATGTAATAATAATTGCTAGCTAACGTCACTGTTTTCTCGTCACGTTGCTGCCAATTGTTATAACCCTTTCTACCACGACTGAACTCAGTTGGTACGCCTTTCGTCTCAGATAGCCGGTCCTGGCAATAGAGCCACTGCCTGGTCTTGATGTCAATTTCAATTCAGTGTTTATAAGTAAGATTGCAGATCATATCATTGTGGAAAATAAACCAAAAAGTATCGAAAAACAATTATATCCTTTATTCAGGAAAAACTTATTTTAACCTGGCCTACGATAGATAACTTATACTATGATCGGACAGATTTTTATAGACAATAATGAGAAACAGTGATGTATACAGTATACATAACCTCACTTTTTGTTGAGGTTGGGAAAATTCTTTTACAGTTCAAAACCAAAATAAAATAGAGTTCTACAGATACGATACGAGTTACGTTGTAAGGTTATTCAGTTTGTGATGTGCACTAAAAAAATTTATACCTGTAGCTGGAACTGTCGCTGTTACAATACCCGCCAAGAATCTGAAATCCTTTTTCAATCTACTGCTCTCAGGGACTCTCCATTACAAAAGGAACCATACAAATCCCAGAAATCAGCTTGGAAACAGTTTTATGTGGAGTACATAAAAGGTAATCTTATTTTCTCCTATTTATTTTTGTCGAAATTCTCTTGAGGTTGAATTGGTTAGTTTCTATAGACAAAATACCTTGTATCCATGAAAATCTTGAAAGGAATCTCTCCTTAAATTTTGTACGTGGCGTTCTTTCTGATTTTTTTTAATCTCTTCCTGGCTTTGTTTTTTCATCCCCTGGATACCATTTCTGTTTTGTCCATTTTATTTGAATTTTCAAACTCGCGCACTTTCTTGTCACATTATCACTCTTTTGGGGTTATTTGAAAAAACTTATGAATTAAAATATTTCACCTTTCTTATAAACTATATACAATATTTGATGATAATTGTCTTTGACATTTCACAGTTCTTATTTTTCCACAATTTCAAATCTTACATCTGACCATACTGTTCCCTGATTGGCTATTGTCATCGAAAAGTTTGTTGTTCTCCCATTGGCTATTTTTAGTTAGATACAATTTCATATACTGTATGTTTCAAGCTTATAATTCACGTTGATCACGTTTAATTCAGAATGATTTTGTGAATCTAGACTTTTTTGTTGTATTTTGAACAATTATAGGTTGTAATCATTTTGACAATGTATGAAAATGATTGCATTATAGTATTTGTATATTTTTACCTATCAATATTATACAAAGGCTTCATAAAGGAAATAAATCTCAAAAATATGTAAAAACAATACCTTTCTCATGAACTACTAACTATTAAGTAATTATTATTTTTGTGGGTTTTTTATGAAATTATTCCTTTTTTCCTTTTAAAATATATTACTGTTCCTTCATAACATAACAATATATATATATATATATATATATATATATATATATATATATATATATATATAATATAAAAAAAACATTAACCATTTAAGGGAGATCTCTTATTTATTGTCTTTAGATATCAATCCAAATTGACAACAATGTTATATAAAATAAAAGTTCTTCTTAACATTGCTGCCACTTGGTAACATCAGTTGGTACTAATCTAACAGTTGGCACCAATGTAACTATTTCCAAGGGACACCCGTCAGGTGTCGTTGGCTTAAATATAATTGCGAGTTTCATTCCTAACCTGTCAGTTTCACTTGTCACACCACATAGAGTACACA
>JAFIRS010004569.1:0-82162 GCA_018342105.1 Gonioctena quinquepunctata
ATGATATGATATGATATGATATGATATGATATGATATGATATGATATGATATGATATGATATGATATGATATGATATGATATGATATGATTGTATGATATGATATGATATGATATGATATGATGAAAAGATGATATGATATGATATGATATGATATGATATGATATGATAGATATGATATGATATGATATGATATGATATGATATGATTGATATGATATGATATGTTTGATATGATATGATATATGATATGATATGATATGATATGATATGATATGATAGATATGATATGATATGATATGATATGATATGATATGATAGATATATATATATGATATGATATGATATGATATGATATGATATGATATGATATGATATGATTTTGATATATATATATGATATGATAATTATGTTTGATATGATATGATATGATATGTTTGATATGATATGATATGATATGATATGATATATAGATATGATATGTTTGATATGATATATATGTTTGATATGATATGATATGATATGATATGATAATATGATATGATATGATATGAAAATTGATAGATATGATATGATATATATGTTTGATATGATATGATATGAATGATATGATATGATATGATATATAGATATATATGATATGATATGATATGATATGATATGATATGATATGATATGATATGATATAATGATATGTTTGATATGATAGATATGATATGATAGATATGTTTGATATGATATGATATGATAGATATGATATGATATGATAGATATGATATGATATGATATGATATGATATGATATGATATGATATGATATGTTTTGAATGATATGATAGATATGATAATAGAATGATTGGATATGAATGAATGATGATATGATATGATAGATAAAAGATATGAAGATATGATAGATATGATATGATATGATTACGTGAAATACATACATACATACATGAAGAATGATAGATAGATAGATAGATAGTTTTGATATGATAATATGATAGATATGAATGACGATGTGAGGGATGATTGATGTGATTAAATTGTTTGGATTAGATTGATATGATATGATAGATAGATAGAATGATAGTTTAGTGTTTGATAGATAGATATGATTAATATGATAGATAGATATGATATGCTTATTAATAATATATATTTCCTTTTCTCCCGAAAGTTCTTTTATTTTTGGGGTTAATAATTAATTTGTTTCCGAAGAAAAAGAAATTAATTTTGAATAAATTGATTCAGAAAGAAAACTTTCCAAAAAAAGTTTGTTAGATTCTCAATGATTAAAAATATTACGAACATTCCGTGAGCAATTTAAAGTTCTTACGACTGAGAAATCATTTAAAAAATTTTTTAAAAAGGGCGACCCCTTACGGGGTCAAACCAAACCCCGGTAAAAAATAATCAAATTCCATTTCGGAAAGCTAATCCCCAAGCCCCCAAAGCACAGTCTTTTAATTATTTCATCTTTTGGAACCCTTAAAACGTCATGAGCTAAAGCTTTTTATTCATGGACCCCAAATAACATCGGGTCTTTTCCCGGGGAAAGAGGATTCATTGCTCCAAAAAAAAGAAACCCCTAATTTGACAATGAGGGGTTTGTCCCGTGAGTTAACAATAGGCGAAATAGAATTTTATCCTCGGAAAATCCACATATGGTGTTGAAGTTTAAAATCAAGAAAAAATTTTTAATAAATCGTTTTTTTTGGTAATGAACCAAAAGGGGGCATTTTATATACGATGGAAACTAAATGAAAGACTTAGAAGTATTCAAAAAATTTTTTGAAAATTTGCCACCACTGGAGCTGGCATAGACACCACCGCACAATCAGGAACTGTGGATAAAAATTGACATCCCGTTCGATCACCGTTGGGGGAACTGATGAATTTCTGGAACCCGATCCCCGATCTTACTCCCCTTTTGGGGGGAAAAGGTATATTCTCCACCAGTTCACAATATAGATGATTGGGAGACTTGGAATGAATTTTTGACAGCCCGATCCCAAAAAAAACAGGAGTGCCACGAAACCATTGAAAGTAGAATAATATAAAGTTTAAAAAAAAATGTTGTTATATCGAACATTCACATTAGAATTATGTCGACATTGTTCTTGGGCATTCTTTTTTTTAAATAAATCATCACAACTGTCTTTGTTTCCATGGCATTTTCGATGAAGCAGAAAATCCTCGGCAAGATGAGGCATTTCTGGATTTTCATTAAAACCACTGATAGAGGTTGAAGTTAGATATAGAAAATACTCAAATAACTGACCCATAAATTCAACTTTTTTTCTAAATGGTAGTAGAAAATACAAGAAAGAAATATTGAACCTGATATTAATGACCACTAATGATTGACTGCAAAATCATTGTCCCAACGTATTTTTCCTGAGACAATGCCCAAAAACATAATAAAAAATCAGTCCATTATTGTGTTTTAAAATGATCAACGAAAACATTACAATGAGGTTCCATGTCCATTCCAAAACGTAATTTCATGATTAATGTTATGTTGAAATCATTTCCACAATAAAAAATTGCCTGATAACAAGAAAACAATTCCATTGCGCAAACGAATATGTACCATTGATCATCACACTTCCTTGTAAAATACAAAAGGGTATGGTTCAATTCTAAATGGGGATGGCCTCAGTACAGGACATCATTTTATCAACGCTTGGAAACATTACCCAAATACACCCATTCATTGATATTAGTACTCAATTCATCGATAAATTATTCTCAACATCACCCAATGTATTTGCGTTGTATGAATGTTGATATTCAACCCGCTACTCCACCTACCTCATATCAAACGACGCTTGAACCAATCAATAATTTCCATCCAATTCAATATAACTGTCCTAATTTCTGACTTCGGTACTCGAAGTCGCGAGTACATTGATAATAATCGTTTCACGGGGAAATTTTTATAGGTTATAGAAGTAGAAGTTTTGAGTGTCACATTGAGATATTTGTGTCTGCTGGTAACAAAATCATTTTTAGCTTCATTACTATTTATTGAATCCGATTTTTTATAACCTAACCACGCCGTAAAGTGAAGTTGTAAATGGTCGAAGCAATGACAATTCTACAATTTCAACTTTCACGTAGGTAAACGTACCTAAATACTAAAATGTATGGGTCGATCTGACTCTTTCTCGTGTTTCGGAAAGAAATTCAATATTTTGATGTGAGGTTTCTAACATTTTTTCCCCCAAGTCTGTTAGTGAATTCATCCCAAGAACAATAAATGGGAGAGTTGAGCAATTTCGAATTTCATTTCAACTACACCAGAAAAAGTTATATTTGTTCGTAAATCTTTTTTAGTTGATGTTTCCCCCATTTTTTGTATAGATTTATATTTCGATGTTACTTTTAACAAATTCGAGACGCTGATGATAATTGCATGGGAAATGAGGTTCTGTTGTTGACTTCTTTTCCAGATGGACGAGATGAGCAATTCTGTGGCCCTTCCCGCGTGTCCAATAAAGTTATTGAAGAAGACTTACATGGAAAATCTCAAACGACCAAGTTCACCATACCATACCATGATTTTGCAGTTATCATTTTGTATAGATGCAAAAACCCTCCAAGAAGCGGAGGACCGGATAAATTTCCTGCAATCCAAGAAGTCGTCGAATCAGCTATTTATTTCCGCCATTGGAGAAGATATCACAAACATTGAAGAAATCCACACTTACTTCGATGGGGTCGAATATAATTTTTTCAATATGATGAGGCAGTGGACATCTGTTTTAAATGATATATTTTTTAATTCGAATGTTTAGAGGAAAGTATCATGTTTGGTCCTTTTTTGTAGAAAATAAAATCAAACAACTAAAAAATAACATTTTGTGTGATTATCCGAGAAAACTAAAGTATTCCTGATTACAGATGTAGATCTATATTAACTATAAGGGAAAAAAAATGTTTTATAGGAAAACATCATTTTTTTTAAAATAAAATTATATTCTTGATTTTAGCGAAGGTATTGATCTGGTTGAAATGAGCAGATTATCCTTTGATATGAAATATGAATAATTTCTTTTTGCAGAATTCTAGAAAAAAATACTTGACTGAAAATATATTTCATAGCTGGATGCGAAACTGGAAACCGGAGATTTCTATTTGAAGATAAATGAGTGTTGCCCCCGAAATTTTCAGGTGAAACTCAAATACAATATTTTGTATATTGGTGCTCTTATCTGACATTGATCACATTTTCCGGTTCGAATCATTAAATGAGAAATGAGTGTGCGTCGACTGAAGAGGGTTTGATTCTTCGTTTTGTTCATAAAATCGTATTTTCTGAAAGTTCTGTGAATGATTTTTAAATGGAATCTTGATGATTTTCCAGTATCCTAAAGAATAATTACTCTTGAATGCCACTTATGGCAAGTAACATGTTACTTCATTATTGAAATGTTGCTCTCTAAATTGATAACATTGTTTCTCTTGCATATCAATGGAAACTTACAGAGAGTTACAAAATAAAACTTAATTTCATCTTGTAACGGTTCAATGTCTCGTTAAAACAATATATCTGAACTCATTAAAATTTGATTCTTTTTTTATTTTATAATACCCTTTTTCGTTTTGTAAAGACCTCTTCCTCGTAATTTTTCCAACAAAACAAAAAAGGGTTTCCCGAAACAACCTGTTGGATATTCTGGGGCTTTTCTTCAGTTTATGGGGTGATCTACTTTTATCATGGGGAAACTAATTCTTATTTGGGGGGCCCGTAATAGATGGCATATGCATTCACTTATCGATCGTTCGAAATTAAAAATTTAAAAAAAAAAATATATTGTTTTTTCTGAATAGGTTTCAAGGGATAGTTTTCCCGTAGTGGTACGAAAATGGGAATTTGTAGATGGGCAGTTGAATTTCGGCCATTGTTTTTTCAGTTGGTTGAACAGTTACGCGAATTTCTCTGAAATGATTTTCAGCCACATAGTGGGATTGTTTCTGCAAAATCTGATTATTTGGTTTCTCTTGTTGGTGAATACCGATTTTGTTGTTGTTTGGGGGAAAGGAACTATCTTCCTAGGAAGGATTTATTTTCAACCGATTGAAATTCAAAAATTTTTGCCCGATCGGTAACGAAGCACCCTTTTGCAAGATTTTTTTTAAAAGGATGCAAAACCCTCACCCGAAGGTATGTTCATTATATTTTCTGTACCCATGTTTTCCCGGAATGTTTGGGTACCCCGCTTTTTCCCCATGCCTATTCGTTTTCGGGGTTTTCCAAACCCCTTTTTGGTTTACCATCAATGTTTTTCCCGTCGCCTATGTACCTGGTGAAACTCATTCGTATGATGAGATGTCTGTTGGGGTTTGGGATGCTGCCCTATTAACCATTTAAGTGCCCAAAGGACGTTAGTTAACAAAACTGAACATCTTTTTTTAAGTTATACCCCCGAGTGATTAGAGTACTTAAGCTTTTTTCGAGTATCTTCGTTGGATTTTTTTTTCTTGGGTGGACCCCCAAAGGACCCTTTACAGATAAGCCTAGCATTGAACTGATTTTTATTATTATTATTTTATATATCTAGTTATTATTCTTTACTTGGGACCTTCGTATTTCAATATAGTTTGGTGTGTACCACCATAAATATATCCGGTATCCGTGTGAACCTCTTTGCGCATATCTGGTATACCTGATTATTATTATTTTTTATATGAAACTGATTCCATAAAAATCTCTACCCCTTTTTTATCGGTGTTGTTCGGGTAACATTTTCATCATTGACCATATAAAGTTCTGAAAATTGAATAAAAAAGTAATTTCCCCAAATGTTATCTTCGATTGATCCTCAAGTAAAGATTTTTGGGGAAATTTCCCTTGTTTGATTTTGATATATTGATCCCCAACAGTAAAATTTTGAGTGTACGGGGTTTCCCAAAACACCCGGGATTTTTTTCTAACTTTACTAAAAAAAAGTTATGGTCCCCAAATTTAAAATTTTTTTTAATCTCTAAAGCCCGGTTTCTCTGTTCGTAGCCGAGATATATGTGTATACGTATATGTATATTTTGTACATATATATATAAAACTTTTTTTTGGTTTTTTGTCTCTTACGTGCTTTAAAACACCCCTGGGAATCTTATTTGATATTGCATTTAAAAAAAAAGGACGTCGAAATTTGGCGCCCAACGGGGGCCCTCGAGCTTTTTTTTTATATATATATATTTTGGGGTTTTCAAAACCCTTTAAAAATTTTTAAATTTTTTTGGGGAAAAAATTTTTGTTTCGGTCTTAACTTGAATGGTATCTGGGGTCCGGGTGGAATTATTCGTTTTTTTTCCCAGTTTTTTCCCCGGGACGTAAAAATTTTTTTCCGGCGCCCCCCTGAAACTTTTGGTTTAAAAATTTTGGGTTTGAATATTAGTGGGGTTTCCCCCGGCGCCAGGCGCCCAATTTGAAATTTTTTTTTTAATTTTTTTTTTTTTTTCCCGGAAAAGGTTATCCCGGTTCGTTTTTTTTTCCTTTTTAAAAAAAATGGGGGGTTAAAGTGGGGAAATTGAATCCAGAAAAAAAGAACTCTCATATAAAATTTGACTCAAAAATTTATAACGGGGGAAGGACGGTTGAAAAACCCCTCTAAAAAAATTTACGGGAATTTAAAAAAAAAAGCTTTATGGGTTTTCCCGTATTTTTTTCATTTAAAAAAGGGGGGTTTTTTTTATTTTTGGGGAAAATTTAAAAGGTGAAATTGAAATATTATTTAAAAATTTTTTTTTCTGATAGTAAAACTAGTTCTTTTTTTTCGAAAATTTTTTCCAAAAAAATTTTTGGAAAGAATAAAATCGCAACAAAAATTTGAAGAACAAAAAAAGGGATCGACTTTTTTGATCAAGTTGTTAGAATTAAAATTTAAAATTTTTTGGGCGAAAAAAATTTTTAAACGAAAATTGGAAAATTTTAAAAAAACCCCTTTTTGCAGTTGAGCATTTTGGGACGGGCGGGACATTCATAAAGCCGGGCCAGTTCGGTATTAACTGGGGTGTTTCATTCACCCAATTACATGGCGGGGTTTTCCCCCAAATACTCAAAATAATCCTTCATTTTTAAATTGGGGGCCTTCCGGTAGAAAAGGGGTTTGAAAAAATTTAGTGGAATTGAAAAATTTGTTTGACGTTTTTGGAGAATGTGGGGGAAACGTATTTTTGGAATTTTAAAAACAGAATTTATTTTTTTTCCGATATTTTACGGGAAAAAATTTTTAAAGGGAATTAAGATCTATGAGGTCAAAATTGAATTCATGGCCCGAACTAGTGACGATTTGGGGAAAAAAAATTTTTAAAAACCCGGTAAATTTCCCAATGAAAAAATTTTTTTGGGAGATCCTTTTGGGGGGAAGCGGGGACCAAAGAATCTATTAAAATATATTGCCATAATGAATAACATGAACTTTAGGTATTTTTGTTTGAAAATGCTGGGTTGAAAAATTTTACTTAAAAATCCCCCTTTTATCAATGATTGGGGTTTGGAAGCCCATCCTGGGTTTAAATTTGAAATTTTGGGGAAAAATTGGGGAAAAAAATACCCTATAGATTCATATGCCACCTAAAAAAAAATGGGGCTTTTTTAAAGGGGAAAACCCTTTTGGGGTATGTTTATTCGTTTTTTTCCCCCAAAAGTGGTGAGCGGGGGAATGGTACATGGTTCTCCCAATAAAGCTCGAATGAGGGGTTTTTGGGGAAATTGGGGGGGTTTTTCCCCCCAAAATGAAAAAAACCCCGAGATTTTGGGTTTTTCGGGTGGTCATCCTAACGCGAAAAAACTTTTGCCCTTTTGAAATTGGAAAAAGGGGGGAAACCCCAAACCGGGGGGGGGACGTCAGAAAACCCCCTTTTACTAAAATTAAAACCAATTCTGCTAATTTCCCAGGTCATTTAAAATTTTTTTATTTGGTTTTCCAATCCCCAAGGGAAAGAGACCCGCCCCTTTTTAAAATTTTTGGAAAGAATTTTGGGGGTTTTTATTTTTTTCCCCGGGGTTACCATACTATTCTAGGAAAAAAGGGGGAGGGCCCCCCAAAAAGAATGGGGTTTTAAAAAGACTTTGGAAAAAACCCCGGGTTTTAATAAATTTTTAACGGTATTGGGAAAAAGGGGGAGTGTTTGGGGTATTACATGTTCCGGTTGGGTTGAAAGATTCGGAGAAAATTATGATATTTGGGTTGGCCTGATCTCAGTCACACCCCTTTTTTTAAAAGGGGGGATTTTTGGGTGCGTATGGGTATAGTCCCCAATTTCCCTTTTAAAGGGGGGGGAAAAATTTACTTGGGAAAAAGGGGGAAAATTTCCCCCACATTAAAAAACGGTAGAGGGGCCCTTCTGGGGAATTGATTCAGATCAAGCCCCCAAATTTTTTGGGCAATTTGGGAAATGATTGTTTCTTTTGCATGGGGGAAAAGCTTAGGTTGTACCAAAATAGTTGAACACAAAATCGGGGTTTTGGACAAGGGGGGAGCCTTTTAAAAAAAGCGGTTTTTTTTCCCTTTTTTCGCCACCCCCCCCTTGGGAAAAAAAATCGATGGGGGGTTTTTCGGGGGAAAAGCTAAAAAAAAGGTTTTATAGAGCCCCCTTTGGGGCCTTGGAGTGCCCCCCTTTTGATGGGGAAGAAGGATAATTTTGGATTTTTTTTGGGGAGATTATCGGAAGGAAAAGGGGGGTTCCCAAAAATGACGCATCCCCCCCTTTCCCTTTTATCCCCAATATTCGGGGTAGGTTGAGGGGCACAAAAATATCTCACCAGCCTTGACATCAAGTCCGCCTTTTGGCAAATTGGGGTGGAGGGGTCCCCCCCCCCCCATAACCGCATTTCCCCCTTTCCCCGGGGAGGGCCTGTTTCAATTCAAAAAGGGGTTTTTAAAATTTGGGGGTTTAATACCAATTTTCCCCACATTCCCCAAAAAATTTATTGGGGGGACCTTGAGCCTTTTTTTTTAAAATTTTTTTGATGATATAGTTATTTTCCACGCAAACATTTGAGCAGCCCCATCAAAATATTGTCTATGGTTTTAGAGACTCCCCCTCCGCTTTGGGGTGACTCTCAGTCCCCAATGTAAATTTTTTCGAAGAGAGAAATTTTTTTGGGGTATGGAGATGAAAATGGTCTTCATGTGACCCTGGAAGGTAAATAAAAAAATTTACCCCCCCCAAAAATTTTGAGGCCAAAATTTGATAACGCAAAATGGTATAGACGGTTTTTTCCCTTTTCAACGGTTTCCAGCCTCGCTGAATTTTTGAAAAAAAAAATTTTGGGTTTGGCCCCCCCAAAAACTGCGCTAAGAGGGTTAAGGAAATCCATTTCACCCCCCGGATGGCCCCAATTTTTTTATTTCCATTCATCGTTCAGACAGATGCAAGTGGATCGGATGGGAGCAGTGCAAAAAAAAAACCATCCTGATGTTAAGGGGGCTTATTTTCTCATCCCACGAAACGGGGAAAAAAATTTCCATTTGGGGAGTGTTTGGGTGATTTGGAATAAAAAAAATTGGGGCCTTTTGGGGAACCCATTTCCGTTGTAACGCCACGGGTCCGTGGCCAACAACCTTGGACCCTGGGGACCTTAGGCAGGGGAGTTGAAATTTTAGCAATTTCTTCGATCTTGTTCATCGAAAGGGGGAAATGTGTCCGAAGTTTCCCCCCAAAGTTTACTGTATTGGATTAGCTGTCAAGGGCCCGGGGAAAAGGGAAAAGGAACCTTTTTACGACGGATAAACCCCCAGTTTAATTGGCGTATTTCTGATTCCAAACTCTAAAATAGTCCGTTCAAGAAAATTCCTGGTCGGGATTTTCATGACGATTGAAGCTCGTTATTCCTAAAAAAAAACAAAAAATATTTTTTTGAAGTGTCATAGATCCCCGGCTGGGCACCGGGGATTCAAAATTTCGCTGTTCTGGGATTTTTTCCTTTTTTTGTTGAAAGATGGGGGTTTTTTAAAAAAACCAACAGGGAAAAGGGGCCGGTTTTTAACACCCAAGGGGTTTAGACAACCTTTCCCCTTATTGTTGGTTTGATAGGCCCTATTCCCAGGTCCAATGGGGTTTAATTTATTTTAGTAATGTTGATAATTTTTTAAAATTTTTGGATTTCCCCCCGCAATTCTCCGGGGGGATTTAGGTGGGAAATCACTTTTTTTTGTTTTGGGGCCCCCTAAATTTCTACTTTTCCAAAAGGTGTCGTTTTGAAGCAAGGGGGTTTAAGAATTTTTCAATTTGGGTTAAGCAGATTTTCACGCCAATTACCACGCACAGGCAAACCCCCAATGAACGGGTCAATAAAACTTTGGGATATGATTTTTTTGAGGAAAAAAAAAAAATGGGTAAATGTTATCTAAAGTTGCTTACAGAACTCAGGTAATGAGTCTAAAAAGGGTACCCCAATTTTTTGTTTTTGGGGGGTTTTTGAAATTTTGGAAATTGGGTGCCTTTATTTTCCCGGGGGGTTTTACGGTTGACCGGGTTTGGCCTGATCGAAGGCCTTTTCAGCAGTTGTATAAGGATCAAAGGAAACTGTTGAAGGCAGCAGAAAGGAAAAACAAGATCTTTTCCTGGCGTAAAATATGAGGTGGGATGGTTTTTGTAAAAAAAATTTTTCCTCGTGCAGCTAAATTTTTTTTTCAAACTGGAAAAGTTTTGGGGCCCCCTTTTAGTTTTTAAAAAAAGGGTTTACCAGGGGTACACCAAAAACCCCGACGGTTTTGGAAGGGCCAAAGTTTAACCGGTCCCCAAATTTTGGATAATGATGCATCGCGAATGTGGTAGGTTATTGTTTTATATCATTTTTTTTGTTATTATTTTTTTTTTTTTCCATGGAAAATTTTTTGGAAAATTTAAAAAGTATGGGGGGGAATTTTTAAAGGTTCAATGTCTCGTTACAACAATATATCTGAACTCATTATAATCGATTCATTTTTTTTTTTTTAAAACTCCGTTTCGTTTGTCAGACCTCTTCCTCGTAATTAATCCAACAAAACAATAAGGGTTCCGAGAACAACCTGTTGGATATTCTGAGAACTGTCTTCAGTTTATAGGATCTACTTCTTATCATAGGGAACTAATTCGCTATTTGGAGGCCGTGGGCCATATGATGGCATATGCATTCACTTATCGATCGTTCGAATTCAAAATATTCATCGATATATTGTTTTTCTGAATAGGTTTTCGATCGATAGATTTCGTAGTGGTACGAAAATAGGAATATTGTAGATGGGCAGTTAATTTCGGCCATTGTGTTTTCAGTTGGTTGAACAGTTACGCTGAATTTCTCTGAAATGATTTTCAGCCACATAGTGGGATATGATTCTGCGAATCTGATTATTTAGTTCTCTTGTTGGTGAATACCGATTTTGCTGTTGTTTGGAGAAGGAACTATCTTCCTAGGAAGGATTTATTTTCAACCGATTGAAATTCATAAATTTTGCCGATCAGTAACAAGCATCCATTGCAAGATTTTAATTGGTGATGCGAACCCTCATCCAGAGGTATGTTCATTATATTTTCTGTATCCATGTGTTCCGGAATGTTTGGGTACTCGCATTTTCTCATGCACTATTCTTTTTTTCAGGGTTTTCGTGCACCCCTTTTTGGTTACCATCAATGATTTTCCTTGTCGCCTATGTACCTGGTGAAACTCATTCGTATGATGAGATGTCTGTTGAGGTTGGATGCTGACTATTAACCATTTAAGTGACCAAGGACGTTAGTTAACAAAACTGAACATCATTTTGGAGTTATACCACCGAGTGATTAGAGTACTTAAGCTTCTTCGAGTATCTTCGTTGGATTTATTTTCTTGGGTGGAGCCCCAAGGATCCTACAGATAAGCCTAGCATTACGAACTGATTTATTATTATTATTATTTTATATATCTAGTTATTATTCTTTACTTGGGACCTTCGTATTTCAATATAGATGGTGTGTACCACCATAAATATATCACAGGTATCCGTGTGAACCTCATATGCGCATATCTGGTATACCTGATTATTATTATTTTTGTTATATGAAACTGATTCCATCAAAATCTCTATCCCTTTATATCGGTGTTGTTCATGTAACATTTTCATCATTGACCATATAAAGTTCTGCAATTGAATAATAGTAATTTCACCGAATGTTATCTTCGATTGATACTCAAGTAAAGTATTGTGTAGAAAGTTCTGTTTGATTTTTGATATATTGATACCAACAGTAAAAGTTGAGTGTACAGGGTGGGTCCCAAAACATCCGGGAGTTTTCTATCTTTACTGCCAAAAGTTAGTGGTGCCCAAATATATAATTTTTTTAATCTACTCCGACCGGCTCCTCTGACTCGTAGCCAGTATATATGTGTATACGTATATGTATATATGTACATATATATATATATACATTTTCTTGATTTTTGTCTCTTGCACGTGCACATTTAAGCACCCATTCCTAGGAATCTTATTTGATATTGCATTTCAACAAAAGGACGTCGCAATCTTTCAGCTTCAATACCAATGATACCTATGATTGGGAGAGATTGGGAAAGATATATTCATTTTCCAAGATTCCTCTTGGAAAATGAATATGTCTCAGTTTGTTTTGCATCCTAGTTATGAAACACCCCGTATTTTGAGGCGCCTAGGATGATGTTTTGCAGCCAGTAATTAATGTCCTCGAGCATTACGATAATGCTCTTGATCATTGAATGGACGTTTTCTGGTGTTCAAAAGATGTACTCTCATTGATAGAATATGCCTTTGATCAACGTAATGAGGAATAAACTTGGTTGGCACGAATAACATTCATGTTAATACACTCTTGTGATTGAACAATGAACTCTAGGTGATAGAATAATCATTGTAGGCCATGAAAGAATATCCCTAATCGTTGAAATGATTCTATTAAACATTGTACCAATGCCAATAAGGAATTAAACAAAAAAGTTTTGGTGATAAAATACATGTTTTGATAATTAGTATATGAAATAAAATTGATTGGTTGATGTACAAAATACATTGATGCCAGGATCGACAGTCGATTTCCAAGGGGATTGTATCAATAAACGTGGTCCTTAAGCAATGTCCTTATAGTGAACATATAAACACCTCTTCATCAGGCAATCAAAAACTGAACATTATAGTGATCACATAGGGCATCGGTTGACAAATAATAACCAAATACATTTTTGTTATGCTTGTTCTCATTACAATCAGGTCACTTTCTCGTTCTATGTAGTAGATGTCATTTGAAAAAAAAAGTGTATTTGACCATTTTTTGAGCAACATTTGAAAATTGCTCACGCCCATAAAGAAGCTAACTGCTACACGCATTGTATTCTTAATTTTCAACAGTTTGCTAGACTCAATTTTTTCGTAAACTACTACGCTGATTTTTTTAGAAAATCGACATATGTTGAGAACTGATGAGTCTAAACTCAGAATTATCGAACCATATGAAAAAATATGAGTTTCCATTTAAAATGGTCTCGATTTTGACACACCCTGTAGAACTGAAAATATTTTATGGAAAACGGATATTATTGATTATGACAGCATACTGAATTTCAAGTTTCTAACCCAACTGCAATTTGAAAAACCTCTAATGCACGGCCAACTTAAATCGCCCTATATATATATATATATATATATATATATATATATATATATATATATATATATATATATATATATATATAAGATATATTTCATAGAACATTTAAAGTTAGTTAAAACAAAATATATTTCAATCTTCAAAGAAACTCAACCTGAAGAAAAACAATAAATAAACAAAAAGAAATATATCTACATCGGTGAAAACACAAGGAAAGTCGCATAATCCCGTTGGAATATCAGTAATACTTCAATCGAATCGATTCTGAAAAATAAATGGCTATGTGAGTTCCATTCATAGAATTCCATTACCAATCTATCTCAGCAAATATCCTTCAGTCTGTTTCTCTCTCCCCAGCAGATAACTCCAAACAACACCCTAATATTATTACTTCGCACTGTCAGTGGGGCTCACGTGTTTGCAATCTATATGAAACACTTTTCAGGATCCAGCTTTCAAATAATTGAATCGACTTCTCTTTGATGGCAAGCCGACTAGAAATGCTGAAATAGTTGGGAGTGAAGAATGGATCATGCTTTTTCTACTGCTAGAACGATTTCATTTTTTCAAATGACACAATTGCATTGCGAATCAATACAATATTCATTTCATTCATGATGCAGATACAAGGAAAACTAGTGGATACCGAATGCAAATATGACAGATTTTTTCATTCTTAGCCAATGGAGTATATCACGCATGATATCGTGCTATGCTTGGATCTCATATAAAGTGCAGATGTTTTCGCATGTCGAAGTTGGCAATAAAACATTGTTGAGACCTGACATACACGTCTAAGTCCTTTCCACGTGTTCGAGATTTCTTATGGCACGCAGTATTTGGGCAGGCAGGCTTATAACCATAAGCATATAAAGTTGAAATGAAATAGATATACATTTCGTCTAACCAATGATGTATTGCGTTTCGTCATGCGAAAACGTCTGCACTTACAGTCATGAATTGATCGTTTTGAAAATTCAAAATGAAATCAGTATGGAGTTTTTTAACATTCTCTGTTCACTTCGATCTCAGGGGTTCAACAAATAATTCAGTACTGGAATAAACTTATTCCGGAAAAAAAATATAGGAAAAGCATGTCGAACCCGAGAAATACATCAAATGCTAGTTTCGAATGAGTGGATTAGGTTTAATTAAAAAAAAAAAACGATGAACTATATTTTTAGGTAGATTTCATAGAAATATCAGCTATTGCGGCCATCATAACTTAACGACTTAAAAAAAAATTGGTATACCTTTGCCGATCATGGTCCCCATAACCCAGATGAGTGGTTTCAAATTGGCGGCTGTTGAAACATTGAAACAAAATTCTCAATCTTTAATTTTCATGCCAATGTTGGCAGACTACAAATCGTTTCATAGAAATTCATGAGCTCCATGATTTTTATTTGAAAAGATTTTCTCCAAATTGCTGTAAATTACCATTGATGTTTTTGAATGAATTCATAAATTGTGGTTGCCTTTTTATTTGAGGTCCTTTCGTTTTAAATTGAACTATATGAATAATTATTAGTCATTACTTTCAACCGACAAAAAAAAGGAGGAGGTTCTCAAGTCTATGAATATTTTTTTATGTATGACCACGTAGAACTTTTTACAGAGAAATCCGATTCTGATGATTCTCTGTATATTCGGATACGACCCAGGTAGCACGATGACATCCAAATGACGTCCTAATTCGGTCAAATAATTGAACAACTGACGTCAAAAAGTGACGTCTCAGAGACGTCAAAATGTCACAGCCACAAGACTTCATCAGCAGAACGTCACTCTGACGTCTGAAAAATGACCTAAAAGACGACATTTTGAGGACCTACAAGACCCTTATATATACAAAACTAGGGATATTGGGGTAAGCAGCAATGAAAAATAAAACTCTGTAAGGTTCACTCAAGCTTTCGGAAATGTTTATTTGGATCATCACTTTGTTGAGGTTGGTTTCAATGATGTTGAACATATTCATCTAACATAATGATACAATGAAATAAAAACGTAGATTCAGGAATAAAACCAACTCAGAGTTGGCACCACTGTAACTAATTCCAAGTGACACCCGTCAGGTGTCGTTGGCTCAAATATAATTGCGAGATTCATTCCTAACCTGTCAGTTCCACTTGTCATACCACATAAAGTACACATTTATATTTATATAATTTTAAACAAACCTAATGTGGTTGTAGAAACTTTGAAATTAGTTTTATTCCTTGATCTACGTTTTTTTTCTATGTTAGATGGATATGTTCAACATCATTGAAACCAACCTCAACAAAGTTTCTCCCTGATGATGGAAATAAACATTATCTAAAGCTTGGACAAACCTCAAATTGTTTACTTTTTCATTGCTGCTTACCCCAATATCCCTAGTTTTGAACCTAACTAGTCAGCAAATACTTCCCACATACACACATATATATATATATATATATATATATATATATATATATATATATATATATATATATATATATGACACAGGATATCGGGCCAACCCTGTAACTTCTGCATTCGTGAACGGATATTTCTGAAATTTGGTACAGTTATATAAGCAACCATTTTGGATCTGACCACATTACAATCCAATATGGCTGACTTTCGGTTTATCTGGAAATGCCAGCAACTTTGTTCTTCCAACTGAAACACCCTGTATATTTTTACACATCCAAGTTCAACAGATCAAAACAAGTCCAAACCTCATGTCAAATGTAATTTTTTTTGAAAAACTCAAAATTGTTTTTTATTTTATCTCGTGGATAAATGAGATTTGGTCAAAGCTATTCAAAATGAGTCGCACATAACAGAAAAACATGTTTTTTTCTGAAAAATTATTTGTTGTGTCACTTATTGATGAATCAATTCAGTCACGTTGATCAAAAATTTTTTTTTTTCAAACGGAACCCCTATTGGCCATCTACATGTCTCTCTAGAATATACATTCAGGGAAAAAATTACATATAATTTTTGTATTCCGGTGCAGTAACAAATTGTATACATTAAAAAAATCTACAACTAGTTCATGAGTTTCCTTGCAGTTCGAATAATTTTTCAACTCAGTAAGCTGTGGAAAACAACATTTCTGAATCTTGTCAACTAATTGAGTTTCGCTGTCATCTTTCTTCTCCACTCTCGAAAATTAGTTAAATTCCTGTTTATATTTTCAACAAATCTAAAATTATAGGTTTTTGAGAGTTGAGATGAAAGATGACAGCGAAATGTAATTTTTTTCCTGAATGTATGTTCTAGAGAGATATGTAGGTGGCCCATAGGGGTTCAATTTGAAAAAAAAAACATTTTTGATCAAAATGTGATGTGACTGAATTGATTCATCAATAAGTAACAAAAAAAATCTTCGGAAAAAATTATATTTCTCTGTTATGTGCGACTCATTGCGAATAGCCTTGACCAAATCTCATTTATCCACGCGGTAAAATAAAAAAACAATTTAAATTTAAATTTTTTCAAAAAAATTACATTTGACATGAGGTTTGGACTTGTTTTGACCTGTTGAACTTGAATATGTAAAAATATACAGGTAGTTCCATCCAAAAAAAAAGTTGCTGGCATTTCCAGAAAAACCGGAAGTCCACCATATTGTGTCCATCATGAAGTTGGCTACAAATGGGAAAAAAAAATATTGAAATTTCTGGAAAACTCCAATGGCGGTTCGTTTCTGCATGTCTGATAAATGAAAAATCCGTCGCGACTCATATCACATAACCTCAGATTTGGCAGCAATTTAAAAAAAAAAAATTCTGTGGTGTCAAAAAATGGGTCAAATTGACAAGATATCGAAAAAATTTATTGAGAAAATGTATTTGGAATCCAACGAGTACCCCATGTACCAACTGATATTTATAATTAAAACTTAATAATTCATTATTTATCCTTGCCATATTTAATATTGGTTACCTGTAAAGCAATGTTCATAAACACCGCCCATTTCGAAATGTAGAACATTTAGAAATTTGTATAAGGAATTATGCAGCACTGATCAACAGAACTATGCTGAAAAATGTTCGCCGCGGAATGTTTTCCTGAACAATTCCATGTATGGAGCGCGAAGGTGGTCACGTAGAATATTGAAAATTTGTACATTGTTTGTTTATTGAGTTTTTATATTTTTCCACATCCACCTAAACAATACTAAATTAGTTAGGATAAGTAATGTATTATTAAATTTTAATTACAAATATTAGTTGGTTCAAATTTTATTTACGGGTTGAGAATATTGAATACGCTCAAGTGCATCAATATACAGGGCATGACTACACCTAGTGACGAGACTAAATCGTGTTTTCATAATTAATCTCCCGCAAAATGTCTTTTCCAGCAATATTTTATTAGTTTTGACCCAAACCTTTGTGATTCAGGTTATTGAAGCTGTTTCCAGATAAAACAAGAATGAATAATATTTCTTAGTGAGGGTGGAGGTATGAAATGGTATTTTTGATTTTTCTGGTTCCAAACACATTTTCTCGCCAAAAATTTTCGATATCTAGTCAATTTGACCCATTTTTTTGGCACCACAGACTACTTTTTTTCAATTCCCGCTAAATCTGAGGTCACGTGATATGAGTCGCAACGGATTTTTCAGTTGACAGACATGCAAAAACGAACCGCCATTAGAGTTTTTCAGAAATTTCAATAACAATTTTTTTTCCATATGTAGCCAACTTTATGACGGACACTATATATATATATATATATATATATATATATATATATACAGTATGTCTCACTAAGTTGGGACCATATGGAAAACTTTTTTATTATTCATTTTAGGAAAAAAGTTATTCTTCATAAAATATTCTGCATATTCTAAAATCTAAAATACAATAATCAGATATCAATTTTGTCAAAAAATATGAATTGTACTCAGGAGTAAAGTATCTTTAAATTCGACAATATCAAAAATTCTTATTGAAAAAAGTTGTTCAGAACTAAAAACTACGTTCAAATAGGCAATTACATTCATAGACATTGAAAAATTAGGTTATGTTACTTTTTACTGTTTTTTCTATTTTGAATGAACATTTTATCTCTTTTGATTATAAAACACATGATCACCTTTTCGTTTCTTAATGTTTTCTAACAATTTTGCAATTTAAACACATAATGAATGCATATGCATATATTGTGCAAATAAGAAAATACATACAAATACTAAGTTGTGTAACTAACATAATATTAATTCTGGAAATAAATAGAAATTTAATGTTCCCCCATTCCACTGATGCCTCGACATATCCACCTTCCCGTTCAATGCATATAATCGTTCTTTTGGCAAATTCACGTAATACATTCCTTATCATTTCTGGAGAAATTTCCTGGCATGTTTCTAAAATTATCCTCTCCAAATGGTCAACATCTTGAGACGGCCCTTCCTGATAAACTTGTTGTTTCAAGCAACCCCATAAGAAGTAATCAAGGGGGGTTAGGTCAGGGGATCTAGCAGGCCAAAAAAGATCAGAATATCTGTGAATAACTTTTCCATGGAATGTATGTTCAAGATATTCCCCAACATTTAATGTACTGTGGCATGCGGCATCTTCTTGGAACCAAATACATTGACGTTCTTGTAAGGGTAGTTCGTTCAAGAAGTCCTTGATGTGAGTTTGTGAAAACTGTAGATAACGTTCGGCATTTATAGATTGGCGAAAAAAAAAGGTCCTATTAATCTGTTCTTATAAATGCCACACCACACGTTCGTCTTAAATGAATATTGGTCATGAGACTTTATTACAAAATTGGGATTTTCATCAGACCACCAGCAACAATGTTGTGACAGTTGACTCATCGGAAAAAATTATACACCTCGTAAAATAAGGGTCCTCTTCTTATTTCCCTTGGATGAGATGGCAAAAATCAAAGCGCCTATCATAATCCCTTTCTTTCAATGTGTGAACGATTTTTGGTTTGAATGGTCTGTATTCATTCAGTTTTAAAATTCTTGCCACTGTATCTTTACTCGCATTTTGTTGCATCGACGACTTCCTTTTGCGCAATGACATTTTTGGATTTTCTACAACTGACACCATTACTTCAAACTGCGTATTCTCATCGGCAACCAATTTTCGACGTTTTCCATTAAAATGATTGTTAATACTTCCAGTATTATTGAATTTATTTACTATTTACGTAACAGTTGAATGATTGATATTTTTATTGGGATGTCTGTTATTAAAAATAGTTGCTGCTCCTCTATGCGTTTTATAGTTTTCTCCCACAATCGAAACAATTTATATTTTCTCTTCACAAGTTAATAACGCTACCATTTTTATGTGTCTTATTAATTCTAACGCGTTTTGACATTCACTGTCAAACACATCTTGCTATCAACAAATCATTTCTTCGTCGGTGCATCCTAGATTACACGTAACTACAGTTAAATTTGCATTGTTATTGTAGACAAAATAAGAAAAAATGAATGTTCCATGTAAATTGATGTGATTGCATATTTGAACGTAGTTTTTAGTTGTGAACAACTTTTTTCATTCACAATTTTCGATATTTTCAAATATAAAGGTACTTTACTCCTGAGTAAAATTCATATATTTTGACATACCGCGTATACGACTGAATTTTTTTATATCTGATGATTGTATTTTAGATTTTAGAATATGCAGAATATTTTATGAGGAATAACTTTTTATCCTAAAATTAATATGAAAAAAGTTTTCCATATGGTTCCAACTTAGTGAGACAAACTATATATATATATATATATATATATATATAGGAATTCTTGAAACTCAAACATTGGATAATTCAATCTTTTTTAACTTCTAGCATGACTATACATTTAACATTTGATATACATTTGTTTAAATTAGAAAACAGGATGTGGCACGGAACAAACAGCTGTGAGGATTTGTATGAATTGAAATGGCCAGCAAACTTATAAGATGTCGGTTCGCGGTATGTATTTTTGTGTGATGAATTTGGTTCAAAACATTATTCTTTATGTAATTTGTAAGTGGGTGTTTTTGATTCACAGGTGGTGTTCAAAAGATTATAGCAGGTTGTAGTAAAGTTTGTTGATAAAATTAGTATCTCTCTTGTCATTAATTGAATTTGTATTTTTTTTAATTCAATGGCATCGTGTATTTCTGTTTTCAAAATTGAACTTGTGGTTGAGCTGAGTTTCATGTTAGGACAGAACAGTTCGATTTTTTTTGTCGTACTTATGAGATTGGATCCTTGATGCAAAGTATTGGCTTGTTTGTCCTATATATACACCTGTGTAATATTTCCATGGAATTTCATATACTACGTGTGACTTTTTTTTTTTTGGAAGTTGAGTTTTCAGTTTGCTGAAATTGTTGTTGAGTAGGTTGTGGCCCCTCAAGGCGATTGAAGTGTTATATTTTGATGAGAGATGTTCAAGTTGTTCTGATAAACCTTGTATATAAGGAACGGTAGAGTTTTTTTTGCATTTCTTTTTTATTTTTTTGGGTGGACAAGCTGTCATGAAACATATTGATTCTATTTCTGAAAATTGAGTTGTTAATTTGGAGGAAATTTTTTTTAAAAGTCTTTGACGATAGCTTTTTTCTATATTCTGGGTCTGACAATTTGATTGCTCTATCGGCCAACCCAATTAATACTGTTTTTTTTCTGGGATAAAGGATGTTTGGAATTGAAGTTGGTGTATCGAGAGGACCACGTTTCTCTGGTGTACCATTCAGTTCCTATTGAATTATTTTTTGTATGTAGAGTTATATCGAGAAAATTGATCTTATTTTCAGATTCTACTTCTAGTGTAAATTGCATTCTTTTGTGGTATTTATGGAAAGACTTCAGAACATATTCAATTTTGTCTTCTGGGATGCAGTCATCCACATATCTGAAAAAGAATGGTAAATTGAAATCAATGTTTTTTTATGACATTCTCTCCCAGGTCTTCCAAAACAAGCTGTGCATAACCCTGTATTTGCTTGCACTCATTGGGCACCCTTCTATTCGTTTGTAGATTTTTTTATTGATTAAAAAGTATGTGGAGTTTGAAGTGAGTTCTATGGCTCCTAAAAATTCCTTTTGTGGGATGTCAGTAATTTTTTTTATTTCAGTCCATTTTTTCGTGATTGCCAGAGCGGTGGGAATATTTGTGTATAATGATACGACGTCGAGTGAGATGAGCTTGTAAGTTTTAGGAATTTTTGATGAATATAACACAAATGTAGATAAAATTCAATTACAGCAAAAGTAACAATACATTGTTAAAAGGGGGAAACACACGTTTTCTTTGTACAAATAATAATTGGATACGAGAACCTTTTTTTTTACTAACCACTAACAACTATCAGAATTGTGTGGAAATGGCATGGAATGATCGAACGAAGGTGAATGAATCAATAGCAATGCTGCCAACTGTTATGTGTGTTGACAGAACTGGAAACAGGTGTGCCAACGTCAATTGTCATGATTCTGAGGAATTATGTTACAGGTATAATCGGAATAAAATGACCCTAAGGAACTTACGGTTGGATGATGGGTGTTGAGAAAAAATAAATTAAATAAAACATTTTATTTTTTTTCATCTAGAATTCTGAGAATTATGAGTAGGCCCTTCGAATGGCAAAATGATTTTTCGAATATCTACTAGATCAGTAGTTGAAGTGGTTTCATTTTGATTTGTGAAATATTCCATTTTCCATCTAACTTTTGTCCCGACCAATCTGGCGTGCTGTAGATTCTTATATATAGTGAGGCGTTCTGCTTTTAGTAATACCAACAATTTGGTTTGGTCTTTAAGACGAGTGATTTCGCGGAAAATTGTTTTTGGTACCGAAATGTTCCCCATGTTGTACTATAATATCATCTTCATATTCAATTTGGATTTATTCAAAACGCTGACGAGGAATGATGAAGTTGCTCATTTCTTGTTGTAAAGAACCTGTAATTGGATTTTTTTTGTAGTTATCACTTTGTACGATTATTCATCTGTAATAGGGTTGGGATATGTCAAAAAATAATTTTGTTGAAATGAAAACGACTGTCAGAATTGAAAGTATTACAAAGAAAATTACAATATTTCCTGAATAATTCTCAACAACTGTTCTGCAACTCCGGTAAATTAGCCCATGAAATAGACGGAAACAATGAATTATCCGTAAACTCTTACAAGCGTAGTTACGGAGGGTCCTTGTGAAAATAATAACGCTACCCAGGTAAAAACTTTTGTCTACTGTTGTAGGACTCGGATTGTACAAACAGTGAAGGAAGCCGAGTAATTCATCTATTCAAAAACATATTACTGGATTGATTCGACGTAATCTTTCCAAAAACAAAAATGACATGAAATACAGGCAATAGAGTAAAATGAATACGTTCATGTAGTCATGGGATCATCAATCTGTCAAGAGAAAGTTTCCTGCTGCATCAAAAATGATGGAGGGACAAAATTTGGATGGAGGAGATTTGGATAAATGTGCTTAATTTGAAATAACATGTTCAGAGAAAGAGATATGTATGTAGAAGAATAAATGCACCGAATTTGTTTGAAAATAAAGATGTTTTTGCCACAGCATTTTCTTATTTTTCCAAATTTATTGTAATCACCAGAATGCTTGAATAGACGTACAGATTTATCAATAACTGGCATTCCCCGAATAAAGCTAAATTACCAGGTGAAGAAATGATTGGGAAATAAGTTTTGTAGAAAATTTAAAATAAATCATCCAAGGGTTCTACTGTTTCAAAGATGAAGTATTTTAGTTACCTCATTCTGTGGATAGTTTCCCATGTGTACTTGTGAAAAGTTAATTGAATAAAATTACAAAGCGCTTTTGCCCTCTTCAGTCATTAGTGCTTGTTTGAAAAGTAAGGGAATACATGATTGTTATTCAAGTCTTTCTTCATAAATGATTATCAAGTGTCGCTTACCTGTCAGGTGAAAGCAAGAGGAATCCATGAAATATTGAAATGTATAAATATATAAAAATTTGTGTAAAATGAAGATCCATTTGAAATAAAACATCATCTTGATCTTGTCTTGGTCCAAAAAATATCACAAATCAGATGAATTGTGGTACACTGGTAGACGAGAAGGAGAAAAAATGACAATATATTCATTGCTATACATAATTTTACATTTTTCTGGATAATTTTCCTTCACACATCTTTGAAGACTGACAGTTTCACCTGCAAATCCCAAGAACATGTAGGACCTCAAGAGCAGTGAAACTCTACCTTTGTTTGATAATTCTGAGCTATTTTGATTATTTGATGAACTACAGTATTCTCAAATGATTTTTGACAAAAAAAAGTGCAGAGTTAGTCTCTCACTAAATATATGCATTGATAAAAAAAATTGTTACACCAACACTTGTGAAATAACATATCAATTTGTTATAGATGATTAAAGTTTTCATAAGGTAGGACAACAAGTTGGGAGTTGGCATGAATATAGACGAACATATCACCACTTGGTTGCCCAGACCAGGTCAGATGATAAATAAAAATGGGTATTATTTTTTTGTAGATAATATTTTCTCACAAAAAATTGATATACAATTTCCCTATAAATTGAGTGTATCCGAAATAAAAATTTAAATATAAACAACACGAAAAATGGCTGTATGGAAGAGTTCGGAGGAAGGAACGCAAGTTTTTCGAGAATTCAGTATGCATTCGGGTCTCTCACAATATTGCGTGGAAACACGTTATTTCTGTGAATATAACCTAAACTATTCAGTTTCATTATACGACCGCCGAGTAACTCTATAACATTTACAGTAGAAATATTCAGAGCATTTTGACTTTCAACCTTGTAAAATCAGTTATCACCGCCGGTTGAACCGGAAGTAGAAAATTGTGTGTTATAGTATATCCATTCTTAGTTGGATGCGGATGGGATTCATCATCCACCCCTGATAAGAAATAATAAGATTTTATAAGATTTTCGGTTTGATCGAAAATGCCGACCATAGGCGGAGATTTATTCATTTACTCCAATATAACTTTGCCTATTTTAATTTGAAAACAAATTCCAGTAAACTATCTGAAAAAGGGTATTATTGAAGGATTTTCTTAATTACTTTTTTGGTAGTTCTATTGGGTGATAATAAAAGGTCCGAAAGTTAATGATGATTATATTTTTTTTATCTAAGCAAAAATATTTTAACTGTTATTTGATATCACCATGGGCTTGGAAGGTATATTCAGGATAGTCTGATAAGTTCTTGGTAATTGAATCCAAGGTGGGCACTACTCTACTGGCCTCATAAACTTTTTAAATTTTCGATCTTTTCGTTTTTTTTTCTGAGAATTATCTACGACATGTCCTTATTTTCTCAAGATTCCTTTTGTGTTGTTGAACAATTAGATTCTATCGGAGCCCCTCTTTCCGTTCTAACAATCTCCTCAGTTTCTACCAAGAAATCGCAAAAATGTTGTTCGAAGATAGCAACCCACACCTTCCACCTGCTTCGATGGATTCTGTATACGTTCAGCAACTCTGAGCGGCTAGAGCTACCGAAGTTCATACAGACAAGGTGAAATTAGAGCAGGGGTCCGTGAGGTCTCCTCAATTTCTTAGCATACACCTCACAATATCAAGAGGCCAAATTCTATACATTTAAACACTGAACCATAAATATACATTTATTCTGAAATTACATGTTCAACAATTCGCTTTTGATGTTCTTATAGCTTATTACTGACCCAGTATATTTATATATACCAAGAGTCGGTCGCAATATCAATCATTCATTAACAAATGTGGTAGGCACCAGATGTACTTATACAATAGTCATGAATATTACAAAGTTATCTACCATGAAGAACACAATAGGTACACAATAACTCGAAGTCATACCTTATATCAATATATTAATATAGAAAAACTAGCTGAGTTCCACTGTTATAAAACGTGTTATAAACATGCAATCAAATCAATTCATATGAATCATACAGGTGAGCCAGCATCGCAAAAATATCCCTCGAAGGCGATATGAATGACCCACTGACACGGAATGTTAATCTCAATTTCGGTCGTATAGATAAGTATAATGGAAATTAGAACGAAGTGAGACGATAGGGTCCGGTTGCCTATGAATCGACTAGTTCTATGTATCGAGTAATTGCCAAGTTTGTCGATCCATGTGGTCTGAATTAAGGAGCACTTGTTAACTTATATTAGCGAGACTTTTCACCACTTCAAGATACTGATTACCGAGGCTGTGTAATGGATGTTACCAAGGCATTAACTTGAAACACCATACTTGTTTCGAAGCACGATACTGAACTGACGGAAACTGAATGGAGTCTTAAACTCAAGTGCTGAGACTGGAATGCTGAAACTTGAATTCTGAAACTGGAATCTAATGACTATATGTCTTCAATGCGAGTGAAACTTAAATGAAATAATATTTTCCTATGTATACTGAATCGGAGTCTTTCGTTACATGCCGCGGGGCTGGAGATCATTAATTGCAGTATTTGTGTATTCAGTTTGCAAAGAATTATTCGTTATCTCTTTCTGATTCATCGTGTTATGTTGGCGGCGCGTTTGAAATGAAAGGCCCGCCAATTGGGCAATTACTTCAATTCGTTGATTCTTGCATCGTCGCTTAATCATATTGGATTCAAGGGGTCATATTACTCATCAAGGCGTTGCTCTATTGGTTTGATATTTGTGCGTGCGTGGTAGTCATAGATAAATATTACCTGTTTTTCAGGAATGGGGCATCATAATTTCGTCTGCCTTAATCTGTTCGAACATTTGTATGATTGTTTTTCATGGAGAATGTCTTGGATTTGAAGAAAAATTTAGGATTTTCGCTTCTCCATGTTGCATGAAAAATAAAATTTGGAATTCGCAGAAAGTCTTCCAGATGTGGAATTGATTTATTTTGTTTCTTATTGAAGTTTTTTACCGAAGCAAATGTCTTACATTTGGAATTTTCCACAATTCCATCGTAAATTTCTTTCAAATTCGAAGCCACACCGCAGTTTCACATTCGAAAATGAATCATGAAACAGTTGCTGATTGCTACTGAAGTTTGCTGAGATCTTTCCGTTGAGTGAAAACGCATTTTCTATGAATTATTAAACTTCCCAATGTGAGTGAAACATTCAATTGCGTTGAGAAATAACCCACTACATTTGTGATTTCCACATCTAATAAATGAATTGAAATTTCATTTGTCACAGAAAATCGAATAATAGAAATAATTTTCCTCAAATCAATGAGAATTGATTGGACTACTTTTTCTCAGTTTCAAATATGGAAAGATTATATTTTTCATCGCTGCACTAATTGTAACTTATGTTAATGTGAATCACTGATTCAGAATAAGTTTGGATTCATAAAAAAATGGTTTAGATAAACACTCCGCAGTCACTTTTTCGCGTGAAGAAAACTGGGTTTCATCACTTTGTCAATGTACCATTTTTCTTTTTCGTCACAATTGCCATTTTTGAACATCAAAAAGAGGTTTCCGAACTTTTGTTACATCTTTGGAAATGTACGAGATATCTTTCGAAAATCGCATCAAAATGGCAAGCAAAAGACATTCACTTCTACTGTTTAATCTTCGGTAAAACAAATTCAACAAATAATGATTATTCAAATTGATCCAAGCAAGTATTTTGACTTTTTGTTTAATATTAATATATAATATCTCCAAACTTTCTAGAAGGTCGAGTTTACGAGCTTTCTTTTTCATATAAAATATTTCAAAATCGTTAACAAAATCTACCTGGTATTTTGAACCTATATGGCCCATTAAATAATGAATCATTAGTATTGAACACTTTCATTGGTTGTTGAACAAATTCAAAGCAGATTTGCTTGAGCCAGAAATTGTATGTGGATGGTACTTTCGACTACCTCTCTGAATTTTTCCTGCTGTTGTTCACCATACATGGCTTTTCCTGCCCAGACACACACCACACCACTGTTCTACTACTGGATGATATTATATATACCCAAACCCGATAAAGTGTAATATTTAGTGGTTCACGGTAATTTACCGACTGATTTTCATGCAGGAATAGTTTTCACTGAATTTAGTCTACTTTTCCTCCATAATTCAACATTATATTATGTACGATTTTGAACGAACCCTATAATTTTAGTCGAAGATGGATTATTCAACCGAGAATGAATATATTATATATTTCCGAAAAAAAACTTATTTGAAGTGATATTGTGTTCATATTCAATTTCATATCTCATTTTCGGAAAACATTAGGCACACCAGGCTTTCCATTCCTTGAATTCTCCCGTCTAGAGTTATTTTTCGTTTTGTCTGTATTTGTATCCATATCTTTGTGTGTTGATATATACAAAAAGTTATTCCTGCATTTGTCCCGAAAAATGCATATTTTCATAATCATTCACAGAAAGAAAAAATCTCAAAAGCAACCAGAATGAAAGTATTTTCAAGACATATTGGCCAGCCTGGACTAGGCAATATGGTGGTGATATATTTGTCTATAATCATGCTGACTCTCCCATTTGAAACATTTGTCGTACAAAATCACAAAAGATATGAGGTTAAGTGGAAGATTTCTGAAACTGATCTACAATAAAAATTGGCGATACGCGTCAAACGACATATATTTGGAAAGTGACTTGACATGAGACAGCTATACTACTTGAATATCAATCTGAAATTCCATTCCATTCGTCACCAAGCTCCCCTCCCACAACTACAGAACTCGAAGGAGAAATCTCCACATTATCCCTCATGTGACGAAATCTTTATGTCAACGCTCTCTCAATTGTATGGCACCAGTACACAATACTATACCAGAAACAATAAAATCAATCAATTCCCTATCACTATTTGAAAGCAAATTGAAAAAACTTATACGTGACAATTCTCGGAAATCTATCATAGACATTATTGAACTCAAAAACTGAATTATATCTTTCCCATATTGACATAAATTACAATAACCCCTATAATATGTATCTAATAAATAAGTACTTGTTCGATCGATTTTTTATTTTTAATTTTGTATATACAGTGCATTCCATTTGAAACGAGCCACCCTGAATAACTTTTGGTACAATGATTTCCAGGAAAAATAAAAAATCACGTCAACAATAGTATACAGGGAGACACATTTTGACATATTCACATTTGATGTTACTTCCACTATCTCACCCCCAGAGCATGTCACCATTTTTTTTTAAATGGATCACCCTATATTGTTTCGCATTATCAGATGCTCTATGATGAGCAGATTTCAACAAAGTATAAAACATATGGTCTGACGCATATAGTTCGGGAGCTACAAATTATTTGGTTGAAAACGAGCCACCCTAAATAACTTTTGAAACAATGATTTGCAGTAAAAATAAAAAAACAGGTCAACAATTTATACAGGAGGCCACATTTTGGAATATTCGTTCTAGAGACAAATGAAGCAATACATCAAAAAAAGAGATTTTTTATTAAATTCTTGAATCAAAATCTGATGTCTTGACAATGAGAAGAAAAAAAATTTCTATAGTAAATGTTCAAAAACGTTTTCGCCAACTTCCATACAATGGTACAAACGAGCTTCCATTGCCGCCCTCACATGGTTGAGAATCTCGGGAGTTATTTCTCTGCAATGCCTAATGATATTCTCTCTCAAATCTTCTAATGTTGTTGATTCTATCTCATACACTTCAGACTTCAAATGACCTCATAGGAATAAATCTACAGGAGTGAGATCCGGAGACCTTGGTGGCCATTCTGTAGGACCTCTTCTGCCAACCCAGCGACCAGGAAAATGATCATCCAAAAATTGTCGCACTGGAGCTGCATAATGAGGAGATGCACCATCCTGCTGAAAAACTATTTCTTGTTCGAATAAATTCATATCCTCCTCAATTGCCCTATTGATGCACGGTATTATTCGATTCTCCAACATATCCAAATATTTCTCACCAGTCAAATTACCATCGATAAAAAAAGGTCCTATGATGTGGTCACCAAAAATTCCTGTCCAAACATTCAGTTTTTGAGGTCGATGGGTATGAACTTGACGGTATAAATGAGGATTCGTATCACTCCAATATCGACAATTTTGCCGATTCACCTCTCGATTCAAACTAGACGTACTTTCATCCGAAAAATAAATTTTATTCAAGAAATTCTGATGCAAGTTGATCCGTTCAGTGAGACTTTCACAAAACTCGATACGTCTATCGAAATCATCTTCGTTCAATTCATGAACTAGCCTAATCTTATATGGATGAAATTTGTACTTATGAAGGATCCTGAAAACATTTGTACGACTGATTCCTGATTCTCGAGATAACTTAGTAAGAGATTGCGTATTTTCCATTAGTCCAACGTGCCCTAAAACTGCAATAGAAATAGCTTCATCGTTGACAACTTCTGAACGGTTATGCTTTTATTGCTAACAGATCCAGTTTCCATAAATTTGTTCAATAATTCCGAAACGTATTTGTGTCGTACATTTCTTCCTGGATGATTATCATTGAACATACGGGCAGCAGCTCTAGCACTTTCCCCATTCTGGTAGTACAAACTCACTATTTCAATCCGTTCTCGAAGCGTATAAACCATTGCTTCTCAAGAATTCACAAAAACAGAAACACCAATTGTAACTTCACCTGGTAGGTAATCGTTATTGTAGAATGAGACAAATATAAAATGAAAAGAAAATCGAATTTAAACTTAACTAGGCAAAATAAGACTTTTTTGAAGAATACTTCAAAAAAACACCTATGAAACCTAGGTAACAGATTGTACAGAAGTTCATTCAGGGTGGCTCGTTTTCAACTCGAATAATTTGTAGCTCCCGAACCATATGCGTCAGACCATAATTTTATACTTTGTTGAAATCTGCTCATCATGGAGCATCTAATAATGCGAAACAATATAGGGTGATCCATTTAAAAAAAAATGGTGACATGCTCTGGGGGTACGATAGTGGAAGTAACATCAAATGTGAATATGTCAAAATGTGTCCCCCTGTATACTATAGTTGATTTGTTTTTTTATTTTTCCTGAAAGTCATTGTACCAAAAGTTATTCAGGGTGGCTCGTTTTAAATGGAATGCACTGTATTTATCTCATATTTTATTATCGTTTTTAAACTCTGTATATCTGTATCTCATATTTTATTATAGCACTTTATCTAAATAATCTGAAAGTCTTATATGTATTATTTCTATATTATATTTTAATTACCTTTATTTTTAGTAGAACCATTGTTTATTATTTATTTATCGAAACAAGCGTGAATACGATTATCGCGTATGATCATTTATATTTTTGAAATAGCGTTAGGTTCTTTATTCGATGTTATTTGTACTCTATACTCTGTAAAAATACGAACACCCATTGGTTAAATTTTTTTCTTCTTTTTTTTCTGTGTTCAATTTCTGGTTGAATGAATGAAGACGATTATTATTATATCCTGCCATCGCCGCTCAAACTATTAGTTACATTTCCAAAAGTTCCTTCCTTCACTTTGGAAGAAAAAAAACCAATGTGTTTCTTCAGAGCATTGGATGTGAAAATTAATTAATTTCTATATAGCAAATGAATAAGGTTTTTAACAACTGTCTGTATCGATAATTAGTATTTTTTTTCATATACATGATGAAACACCAACTTTGTAGGTAAAAAAAAATGCTTAGTTTGTAACTTATATCGGTTAACGAAAAACTAGATTATCTTAAATTTTTTCGCTTGGAGGAGATTTATAAAATTTGCATTTTTATTCAGATAGTTATTTCCAGTCCCAATCAAGAATCATATAGATCAAGACTGGAATAGAAAATCAAATAACTAACTAAATAAAAATGCAAATTTCAAATTTTTTCCTTTCCCAATATCTATCAGATACACTTCAATGTCCAGCGCGGCTTTAGCCGGGGAAGTAGTTGCTAATTTTCATAAATCACAGAAAAATAACTTCATTGTTATCGTAGATATCTCGATTTTCAGAAAAATCTTTCTTTTCAATATTTAATTGAGAATTTTTCCCTTTCAAACATGACAATTTCTCAAAAGGTTATCTAGAACGATGGAAGATAATGACTATAGTTTATCTTTCAGTCGCAGATGATTCCACATCTGATCTCATGAACATACTATTCAGGTCATGTATTGATATTCCATTACTACTACGTAGGTTCGGAAATGCCACCTAACATTTGGTTGTTTTGGCTATGCTATGCTGTCATAGTGTTTGCTCTCGCATGTAAGAAGCTCCTTGTATCGCAATAAAGACACTGATGGAATAAATTGCCTCTCGCTGATTCAATAAACGCTACCTCGAACATTCGACAGGGTTGCAGCGGAAAAGCGCATTAATGATTTCGTGAAAATAGCTGTGATTTCTAGCGGAAAGCAAAATAGGCGATTGCAACCAAATCAGGATAGCTTCAGGAAAATTCTAGGATACACTAGGAAAAAGCAGGATATAGCTGCTAGAAAATTGGTTCGAACAAAATATCAGAACACTGTAGAAGTCCAGATGAAATGAAATAGACAGGAGTTCTCTCTCTCCACTGGGAACTGTGGTCTCAAAAATTTTATATTTATTTGCTGGCTAGCGGATTACTTCAGAGTATTCTTAAATAGTAATTCAGATCCTGATGGCGATATCAGTAGCGCGAGTCATGTTAAATGTACACAACAACTGTTGCCAATAGTGTTGAGTGGTTTGAATCTCTCCAAACTACGGATGTCAAAATTGACATAAATATCGACACTGGGAGTCAGGTAAACATATTGAATTACTTCGATTTTCTAAAAGCTTAAAATAAAAGGCAGTGACGTACAAATATCGACTTAACATAAAATCTACTTTCTGGGATGAATATGCTTGAGCTGCTATTTTGAAAGGGTTAACAGAATATCGAAAATCAAACTTATGTATTTCGTGTAAAATTTTGTATATATAAGCAAAGCGCTTTCGGCGCACGGCCTTCTTCAGTGCTTATCTAAAATGTATATCATAAAATTTTGATGAACAAATATAAAAAATTATTCATGAAGTAGAATTCGTGAGCATTCCCACATGTGTTGTATGTTCCTGGTTCTAAGAATCACATTTATAATGTTCGAATTGAATCGAAATTTCCTAATTTTGGTCTATTTCAACTTTGTTTGAACTTTTGAAAATTGTTTTGGCCAACGGCTCGACAGTAGTGGTGAAATAACATGCTGTCAAGTATCACGTTGTGTGCGATGTTGCCAGATTTACAAATTTATGATTATGGGTAATGACGTCATTCAAACTTTGGAATTGTAATATGAAAAAAGAAAATATAGAAGCAGTGTGACTTGTATGGTTGAGAGAAATATCGAGAGGAACTAGATAGTGAATTTCAAGTTTTGTCGCGAATCATGCGCGTTAGAAGAATCATAAGAGGTTTGGAAAACATACATTTTGACAAGTAGATGTTGACAGGCAGCTGGGGTAAGCTGCTTATTCCTAGTTTTGTATATATATATATATATATATATATATATATCTTGGCAGCGGTGCCTTGGACGCATCAATACAGGCCAGGCGGCTGGCGGCTGCGAGTCATACTTTTCTTTTAAGTTGGAGAAAAAAAAAGCCGCATTCAATTTATTTCATCTAACTCAATAACGAATAACGGGAAACAAAACTAGTAACCAGTTTTCAGTATTTAATGAGAAGTGAACTTTTAATTTTATGAGTTATTTAAGTTAAAAATGAGACAAAAGAAAGGTGGTGCATTCTGGAAATGGCAGAAGATAAATAAACAGAAGTTGAATAAAGATATCGAGAAATGCCCTAAATTACATTCTTTTTCTCCCAATTCGAATGAGAATGAGAAAGAATCGTCTGCGGCAACTTCGCGTTTTCAAGAAGTGAATACTGTGAAGTAAATAAAATTTGTTACTTTATATGTAATAATTTTATGTTGTAGTCATGTTATGAAAAAAAACAACAATAAATGGGTACTTTGAAACTGACAATTAATACTAATCGGCGGCGGCATCGCAAAAATTAGTCTTTGGCGTAAATGAGTATGAATCCGGCACTGCTCAAAAGTGATACAAACTCCCAGCTGGAGAAAAGATGCAGGTGTTATGAAGTTGCCGCTGAATATAACCTTACAAATTCGATAGTAGTCGTGCCTAAGTCATTGGTAATAGTAGAGTATGTGTGGACCCTAGAAACCTGAATATTCATTTGGAACGTGAAAATTCCAATATTCCAACTATTAATTTCTTATTTAGCAAATTCCATGGTTCGAAATTTTTTTAGTTATCGGATGCTTCGCAAGCGATTTTTTAGATGCCTCAACAATGTGTACCATTGCAAGATGTTCAGGTAGATATCGATACGTACGATTACCATGCGGTGTCAGTTCAGACCCAGAAATGTTCATCTATGATACTATTTGTTCCATTGAGACGCTGGAAGAGCACAACACAAATTTGGACAATGTTTCAACAAAAATTTCAAAAAGTAGACTCACTCTAAATTCGAAGATTTGTAAAATAGTACTGAAATTTCTTGGCCATTTAATAAGCAAATCTGCCATCTCTCCTGATGAAGTGAAAATCGAAGCAATGAAAATATGAAGCTACCTGAGTATCGCAAAGACCTTTCATGTGTTTCTAGTTGAATTTTCACCTGACTTATCACAAGAGACAGCCACCTTGAGCTTCTCAGCGAAAAAAAAAAAAAATGACTACGATCCCAAAATGAAAATTTCTGTTTTGACGTTTAAAAAATATGGTGCCCGCATATCCGTGTTATCATATTTTGTCGTGAATAAAGAAACGGTCCTCGTTGTAGATGCGAATCTCTTTGGACTTGGGGCCGTGATATTACAAGACAATTATCCGATGGAATTATCCGATGCATTTGTCTCTCTCACTAACACACAACGAAGATATAACCACATTGAAAATGAATTGATGGCGTTGGTGGTAGGCTGTGGAATTAAAATTCAAACCGATCAAATACCCCTTTTAGGATTACTCAAAGAAAACCTTGGATGATCTATCTCCCAGACTACAGAGACTTGCCATAAGATTATTGAGGTAACAGTTTAATCTAGAGTTCCTGTCCTGAATTCATTGACACCACTTATCTAGGCGCAAAACTCATGGTTCATTATGTGTTATCTACATCACCAGAAAACGAAGATCTCTTGAAAAAAGCTATTTCCAAGGATGCTGTTAGATAAAAAAAATACTGACATCAGGAGACGAAATTTTTGTACACAAAGACATAATTTTTTTTCGAAAAAGACTTCTGATTCCACCTCCCCTCGTCAAGAATTTCCGAATCCAATCCATATAAGTCATCAGGCCGTTGTTCATGGGAAAAACTTATACAGGAAATGGTATATTGCACAGGAATAACAGCAGACGTCGAAGATCAGGTGTTGTGTTGCCAACCCTGTCGAAAATATTCTCGTAATAACCAGAGAATCCATCAAACCCCCAAGACGTTGAATGGGATAGATTTTTTGGTGTTGAATTAAAAATATTTTTGCGGTTATTGGACTACCCATGGAACTATTTTGTCACCCATTCAATTGTTTGGAATTTATCAAATTTGCCAGAAAGTATCAGACCAAATTGAGCACATCAAGCCCTACATATGCACAAAGCAACGAAATAATTCAAAAAAACCAATCAAACCGTGAAGAGTTTACTGACAAAAGATATAAAAGATGGTGAACATCCATTTTCATCCATCTTTGATTATAATATAACACCAACACAAGATATGCCCGCTCCTTGCGATTTGATCATGGGCAGAAAATTAAGAAAGCGCCAGGAGAAAACTGATGGAAAAACAGACGAAACAAGCATAGTACTATAATAGTTCATCTAGAAAACTACCAAAGTTTGAGCCTAGGCAAAAAGTGTTAATTTAGAAGAGACCCCTGAACTGGAAACCAGCTATTATAAGAATCTGGCCCAACGACTTTATCGTTCGCACAAATGATGGTGGTGAATACAGGAGAAACATAGTTCATTTGAGGCTTTTCAGACAAAAAAAAAACCATCTCAAATCACAGTTTATTGGATAACGAGTAAAATGAAGAAGAAGCAACGCCAGTTTCGGCAACTATGGGCCAAGACCCGAATCGTGGCAATTCTGATTTCGATCAGGGAAGGAAAATACCCAGACGCGACCAAATAGTAGATGTGAACAGAAATATATCTAAAGATATTGCTCATTATCAATATCTTGAGATGCGAATAGTTTTGATACTCACGTACTGTAAAACTCCCTAAACAGTATGATATTTGATTTTGTTTTTATTGAGTTGACTACACACTTTCTTTTCTTCGAATATTTCGAATATTCAACTTGTTAAAAAAAAGATTTTCATAAAGGGACGTGTCATGTATTGATATTTCATTACTACTAGATAGGTCCGGAAATGTCATTCGGCAGTCAGTTGACTTGTCAGTGTTTGCTATGACATGTAAGAAGTTCTCTTTGTATCGTAATGAAGACACTGATGGAATAGTTTGTCTCTTGGTGATTCAATAGACGCTACTTCGAACATATTGGACATGACAGTTCATGTTATCAAACAAACAAATAACATCATATTTAATGCTTTGTTATCCAAAGCTCACCATAAATGTGAGAGCTGAATTATACTGAGCTTTATTTTAGAAATTCCAGGGATTTTTTCATGATATCTTTCTGAGGAAACATCAGTAAGAGCTGCTAATGCTCATTCATGCGTACCTTCCATGTCGCGAATAATTAAACAAACTTAATTATCACAATTTTACTTTTGAAGCATTTTCACATCTGAAAAGGAAGGAAGGTAAATAAAATAACTGTTTGTAGGTCGTTCGAGCGAACGAAAATTTGAGTAAACATCCTTTGACCGCACCATTACTTCGGGGCATCAGGGAGAACCTAAAATCGTAGTGCAGGGAATATATTTTTGATATAATCATGAGATACTAGCTTATGCCCGCGGCTTTACCAGCATAGCTCTCGAGGTCATGCTTTCACATACGCTTCTTTGATTTCATGCAAGAAATACAATTTTAATAAATATGGCACCAAGATAACATTTCTCGTTTTTCAACTAAGAGTTGATTGGAATAATCCATATTAGTGCAGATGGAATTTCAAGAAAATTTCTTTCCCCAATTTTGTTATTCCTTATAGCTGATTTTAGGTGGAAAATCGGTGGGAAGGGCCATTATTATGGCTTTTTCATTTATTTATGCGTTCGACAAATTAGTCAAAATAACCCAAGTTTTTTTCGATACAAGTGAATTTGACGAAAATATTACTAAGATTCACCTTCGCTGAATTCAGCGCCGACCTATTTGAAGGTCAAAATCACGTCGAATTTGCTAACAATAATTTTCGTTGGAATATAATATAAACTCATGCATTGTGTAATAAATTTCTCTAGTTTCAAATTAAAACTATTAAAAAAAAATACTTCATGATGAAGTGTATAGTTTCGAGGATAATATCATAGGAGCTAGGGGTTTTATTGCCTTTCTTTCAGATTTTCGAGACAGCAAATTGCTTGGAAATTTTACTGGGTGCGATTTGCGGTTTTATTATCTGATTGTACACGGAAGCAAAGCTTGAGTGGTTTAAACTTTGATAATAAGGCTACAAATTGCACGAGTTGAATTTCCTAGAGAAAAAATGCTCGGGGGAAAATTAAAAAAATTGCCATACAATTTCCCGAATCTCATTTGAAACTGAATAAAACTACCAGAATTCATGTTATATCCGAATTTTCAACGTGAAAAGTTTTTGCATTTCCTGTTTCCCTCTATAGAAATTGAATACGTTGACATATAATTTTGAGCTACTGTGGTTTTATCGCAAAAATCACGAATCTAGTGTGCATTTATCAGTATGAAACTGCAAGAAGACATTCATCATCATAAAACTGATCTCATTAGTTCTCTGTATGTAGTTTTGTCCATTTAATTGGTTCAAGATTAAAGAGGAAGAAGTCAAATGTAAAAATCATTCAAATATTTCGAAGGTAGTTTCAATCCATTGAAATCCAAATTTTTTAAATCTTTTCTCATTATGCAGGATCCGATTTGGTTGAATCCTTTCTTGGAATGCTCCACCCTTGCAATGTAACCACCATGCAAAATGTTATTAACGTATAAGCGATTATCTTTATGATATAATCTCTTCTACGATAGGGATACTTTTTACCGCCTGAGGAGCAAAATTCAGAAATGATAAAAAATCTCAACAAAAAGTTAAATAAAAATGAAGTATTTTGACATTCATTTTCCAAACAGTTTCGTAGATAAAAAACATTCAAACATCCAAGGGGTAGTTTCAATAATACGAAATAACCTTGCTCTTTACGTAGTGAGGCAGAATTTTCCGTTCACCCCTATGGATATCAGAACTAAATAATTTCAATACTTGATTCGCGTATTACAGTTGTGTACGCAACTCTAATTGCGAACCTACTGATTAACAATTCGACCTGTGTTGCCTACCATTTCGAAATCTACACCTATAATTATTGATATGCCACCGGCCGGCCACTGGGCCTCGTACCATTTCGTATAATTTTTAGTCGCCCCACCTTGTTTTTCCTATTTTCCTAAGACTCTACTGATATATTTCGCTCATTCTCTGAAGACGAGAATTTGGAGCAACCTTTTGGCTGTAGAATTATTACTTTTGTGATTCTACCAAGATCCTCATTGAAACTTGCTAACCCAACCCCTGACGTTCCGCCTGAGTACGAAATTTTATTCTTCTATTACCGGTACTTCTTGCATTATAACCTGTTGAACATTTATCAACCCTTTCCGTTCCAGGTGTAGTTTGTGAATATACCAGGTGGTTATTTTGCCAAAATCAATTGGTAAGATGGAGACGTGGTGGAAACTAATAAATCTCGTTTTGTTACAGAAATATTTTGAAAATGTTTTTTGTTTTTTAGAAAATGATAGTTAATGGTTGAACCAAAATATCCACGACCGTATATATGGCCACACCAGAATATCCATTGTCTGACCTTCATTTTCACAAACCCAGTCACTGTCGTTTTCACTAGCAGAATCAAGATCCATGTTTTTAGAAAATTATTTTATTTCTTTACTTCCGATAGTTTCGATATAACCACACCAGCTATTTGTTACCATTTATTTGTGACATAACCTCAAAAATATTCTTATGCGCAAGTATGAAATATTTTATTACTTATAACCCAATATCCTCCTATGGATATATGTGCCTCTTACCACGTTCATAACGGATGTATCGGTGATACTACCGAATCTCACTACGCTGATAATTTCCGTAAAGCAATATACATATGTGGATATTGTGGTAAAATTAAGTGTACCTGAAAATATCCAAACATGGAGACAATGGTGCGGAATGGGTTAAATAAAAATTACATATTCCATAATTTTTCGTCAAACTAACATGGATTAAATTTCATCATAAGCCTTCAGGATTGTAAAAATCTCCCTCACTTGGGACTCTCCGACATCATTACATGAAAATACACAAAATCAAAATTCCATCCTTGATGCAATAGCACTATTATTCGTTATTTCCAATTATGTATCTATGTACCCACCTGCCCCAAAATTTGAATTGTAATGCATATACACGTACACACCTAGGAATACATAGATATACATTCAAATATATTCATATTCTAGGGTAAGTATCTATAAGTGATAAGTTGTTGATAGTCACACTAATTATTAACTAGCAGGTACCCGCAACTCCGTTCGCGTAGAATTTGTATTTTTTCCCCTATGTTTTTGTTTTTGTGGTTCCATATAGCTTATGCCTGTGGCTTTACCCGCTTCCGGTTATCCCGTTTCCCGTTATCTCGTTAGGGTGGCATGATTGATTTGAGAGCAATAGTAAAAGTTTGTGACGACTATAACAAATTCACTAACCCCTTTTCACCCCTGTAGAGACGGAATCTCCAAAAAAGATTAACGATGTATTCATTTGTAACAGCCAAAACTCCAATTTCCATAATTCTACTTGAAAATTATCGGAACCACAATGAAAAAATGTACTCCCCATTTCACTCCTTCAGGGATTGGATCCATATAAACGCTGAAACACGTATTTTTTTATTCGTAAAAACCAAATACCAATTTTTATGAACCTAACTTGAAAACTAATGAAACCTCCATGAGCAAATTCACCTCTTAGGTACACATCAAGTCGAAAACAAATCAAGCACTAACTTCCTGGATATACACATTAACATAAATCTAGGGTGTGAAGAGCATATAACATCGGTTAAAAAGCGACTAGCATCGGGTTGCTATGCTATTAGAGTTGTGACAAATGAGCTTGTTCCAGCTATTGCTAGAAACACATACTTTTCTCTCATAATCTCTCATATCAGGTTATTCTACAAAAGAGTGCAATTTGTTATTTATGCAAGGCCAGACCTGGAGAACATTGTAGAACACTGTTTATCCATCGAAAAGTTCTTTTGCTCCCATGCCTTTTCATTTTGGAAACTGTATGCTTGATCCACATCAGACATCATTCATCAAATGAAAACCCCGTAAATCACATGTAGGTACACCAGAAATAACTGCCATTTTCCCCTACCAATACCCAGGACAAGTCGAACCATATATTACATATGAAAGCAAATTTGCCAGAGCATTTTGAGAAATTGGAAGTTTTAAAAAATTTAGGAAGGACATAAAAGAATTCCTCATTCCAAAAGCGTACTATGACCTGCAGGAATATTACAACGAAACATTTTGAATCCATCTTCATACATGATGTTATTTATCTTCAAGAATTCATGTTATTTGTTTCATAACTAGATGCTGTTTTGTATATTCGTACTATGGCTTCTTCCAGCTGAATGTAATACAAATGTTAAAATTGTTTTGTGACTTATTTTGTTGTATTTTATGTCAATTAAATAATGATAGAAAGATTTTTCTGTGAATTGAAAAATCCACGATGAAAATGAAGTAATTTTTTGTGAATGTCTAACAGAAAACAACTACTTCCCCGGCTGAAGCCACGCTGGACATTGAACTACATCTGATAGATATTTTGAAGAAATCTGAAAGTGAACATTTGCATTTTCATTCAGATAGTTATTTGATTCTCTATTCCTGTCTTAATTAGAAACTCATCTTTATGAGTGGCTTCAGCCGGGAAAGTAGTTCTTTTCTGTTAGACATTCACAAAAAATAACTTAATTTTTATCGTGGATTTTTCAATTCACCATAAAATCTTTCAATCGATATTCAATTGAGAATTTTTCCCTTTTCAAGATGAATACCCCACAAGAGGTTATCTTGACGATGGAAGATAATGACTAAAGTTCATCTTTCAGTCGCAGATGATTTCCCATCTGATTTTGTGAACATCCTGTTCATATTTTCAACAAATCATTGTATCTTATATAATTGATATTGATACTTATTCCTTTCATTATAGTTGCTTTCGAATTGGAGTAACATGAAGTGCAGGAAACCCACTTCATGTTACTCCCTCACAACACTTTGTCAATAGGAATAATAATTCTCAGACTATTGAGCACAGTTTTGATTGGTTAATTGATTGATAGTGTGTTTTCAGTTTGAGAACAAAGGCAACAAGCTTCTGAATCTGTAACACATGAAATAACCTACGTCACACATCCAAAGCAATTATGTTTAACTTTTTAGGACATTTGAATAAAAGCTTGTCTTTAGAAAAGTTCTTTATTTACTATTTTATAGTAAGTACGCCTTATTCCATGCATTTTTGTTGGTGAATCGTTATTATGAGGCCACTTTCCTGTAAGTTTTGAGCTATCTAGTTCCTCAATGAGAAGACCATCTGAAGATCAACTCGTCCGCCACCCTGGAGCTGCCATTTTCAATGTATGAATTTTGCCAAAAAATGAATAATCTTCAACTAAATTCATAATCTCCGACCCCAAAAACTCCGACATACGAATTTTGAATGGAAACGGTTCATAATCACACAACTCGTACACCATCTTGGAGCCGCCATCTTAAATTTATGAATTTTGACAATAAATTCAAAATCTACGACCCCAAAAACCGCCACATACCAATTTTGAATAGAATCGGACCATAATTACGAAACTCGTTCGTCATCTTGGATCCGCGATTTCGAATTTATGAATTTTGACAAAAAAACCCGAAAACTCCCACATACCAATTTTGAATAAAATCGAATCGAACCATAATCACAGAGATCGTCCGCCATCTTGGAGCAGACAATTTTATTTCGTGAATGTTGACAAAACATCCATGATCTTCGACTACGAAAATCTCCACATACCAATTTTGAATCGAATCGGAGCATAAATACAATTATCGTCCTCCATCTTGGAGCCGCCATTTTGTTTTTTCACCAACAAAAATTTTATAATGCATTGTCACCGGGATTATGAACACCTGCCAAATTTCACGTTAATCGAACAACTAGTCAAAATTCTCTTGCAATATTTGAACTAAACATACAAATGTGAAGTTACATAAAAACTTGTAATAATGGTTAGATAGAAAAGTAATTCATATAGAAATGCGAGTAGTTAGTTAGTCTGTAGTTGAAAAGTTAAATTTCTATATATAATGAGGGAGAGTATGAGTGCACTCATGACTATACTGAGATATATATTTTAGTGCGGGGTTGAGAGAATATATATCTTCTCATTCCTTTTTTGAATTTATTTATGTTTTTGACATTTATTGATTCTTCTGTTGTTATTTTATTTCAAACTCCGGTATGTGTGGCTTTTATGTCCGACAATTTTATTGATGAAAGGTATTTGATATATGTTTTCTCTATTCCTTGTATTATAATTCCGGTCTACTTTATATAAATCATGCTAGTTTTATGACGCTTTATGTTGCTATAGTGAGAAAATAGTTGTTTCTGGTTCAGTAGTTTGCTGGCAGATATCATCCGATAGGTGTGTTCTCTTTTTGATGTGAACTGTTTTTTTATTGCATTATTTGAAGTCGGCCTATTTCTGCGACCAAGGCTAAACACCGACGCCGGTGAGCACACTCCCCCCAACCGGAAATTTTGCCGAATCCTGTATGTACTCGGGACCGCCATCTTAACGTCTCCTCTGAAGGACGGCATATCTAACGTCTTATCTCGTGCTCATTGATAAGACGCCTGCAGCTACGAATATGCTACTACGCTACAGTTGTTAGGGCATTTTACGCGCACCTTCCTTGTCACGTGGTCACCCATTCAAGAACTTAACGCGCCCTACGTTGCTTGGCTCAGATATCGATAAGACTATCGTGAACCTGACCAGCCACCGGTGCCCTTTTTGTTGTGAATTATTTTTAGGAAGCGTTTTTGTGTTAGTTAACAATTCTTTTTTTTTCACAAATTTCAAGGAGTAGTTTATGTGAAAATTTCGCATTTCTATGAGTTACATAACATCAGGAAGTTTTCTCGTTTGAATTATATTGTTTCTATCATCTATAAAAATATTGACGATCGCTTGAAGCAATGACTGTAATATTATTTTGGGTTCCAGTCATTTATATCATTCACGCCTTTCACTACAGAGTGTGAACTAACTTCCGTGGATGATAGGTGTATACCTAATATTAATTCATAACGAATTACAGTGGTTAAAAATAAAAATTAAATTTTTTTTTGTCAAATTCAATCGTATCGTGATGTTCTCCTCACTTGCTGCTCGGAGTCACGAGAAAACACTGAAAATTGCCCGATGCAATGAACATTTGAATATGTGTAATTTGGAACTGATTGTTTCAGGAATATAAAAAAATTGTCTGATAATCCTTATTATCATTCGTTGCAGGCTGATGGCAATACGTTTTCAAACAGTACGTCTGCAATAACGTCAATTTCACACTGATGGAAATGAATGAACCTCGTTATATACAAACGTGTAGACAGAGTCAGAGCTAGTAGATGAAAATAGCATACTTTTATCATTCGTTCCAGGCTGATGGCAATACGTTTTCAAACAGTGCGTCTGCAATAACTTCAATTTAAAACCTCGTTATATACAAACGTGTAGAAAAAGTCAGAACTAGTAGATGAAAACAGCCTTATTTGAAGCACGTATTATACAGTTTTTTCATTCGCACTAAGAATGAAAAATATCGACAGGTCATCTTGACCATTGACTTGACACCAACCAGCGTTATCAGGTAGGAAACGTCTTGCCAAGATTCACCTCTAGCGATGAATTTGAAAGCTGTCTACGAACGACATGACGTTTGTCGGATTTGACTACTGCATCTGGTTGGCTACTGAATGAAATGTCTTACTTTGCAACCATATAGAAAATGTTTATGAGGAGTAATTTGAACATTATCTTTCTTCTTAGGCAGCTTGCAAATTAGCCGATAGAGGCGCGCGGCAAGTTTTCTGTCGCAAACTGCATATAGAAGTCATTACGCAGGTTGTAAATCATTAATGAAATATATTATTCCAAAATTATAATCGTGGAAAATAGGCCGGTTGGTTAGATTATCGAGAGTATTATCAAAAATCATTCCAACAAAACAACGAGCGCGAAACTCGTGCGAGGGTGTCGGCGGGCCTGCTGAGGGTGTTCGAAGCCACCAGAGACCTCAAATGTAGCTGGAGGCGAGGGCGAGGTATGCGGAAAGCAGCAAACATCACAAACAGCTTACTAAAATTCATCTGAAACCCCAACACTGAAATCAAACTCACAACCACAAAAATCGCACAACTCAACCAAAACACAACGCAACCCTGTACAAAGGACAACTCTGAAACCTATTTTTCGTTTTGCCATTTAGGGTAAATTTTTTATTTTACAAAGAACCATAGCAATAAATTCACCTGATTATTGTGAAGATTCAAAATGCTCTCATAAGCCTCGGTAGTCCCAATTTTTGTCAGGACAAATACAGGTATGTACCAAACACCTGCTACCATCAGCAACAGCACCTCTTTTGCTCCCGCCTAGGAGGGCAAGCTGGATGTCTAGAGACCTTGATACTGGGAAAAACATTGTGCCTAGTATTGTCGCGTAGCCTTTTTCAGAGCCAAAGAAACTTAAGGTAACTCTAAAGTGAACCTCTATTAAAAAATATACTCACAAGGTTGAATGGTACGGCCTGGGAAGAAGTGTAAAAAAATGGAGTCTTCAGTCTCTTTTGGACACCCAACACTGACTGACCAACCCACTTGTTTTCCTTGTTCCCAAAAACCCATTCCTTGATTATTGCTGACTTTTTTGTCTAGTCGGCAATAATCTACATTACTTTCATTGAACCCATTTTTTTTATTATTGAGGTGACTGATCAATTGGAATTCGGTACCTTGATGGTGAAAGATGAACATTAATTTTGATATACTGGGTGTTATGTCTGATGGACTTGAAATGAATGAAAATTATATTGTTCCATATTTGACAGTATTTTGATAAGTAGTTTATAGTAGGATTTGTTACCATTGTAAACAATAGGAAATGAATATCTTGAAATTGAATTGATATAAGTCAACCATGGCTGGGCGTGTTCGGTACTTGGATGGGTGACCTGACTAGTAATCCTAATTTCCTGAACTTTGTTCACTACCAGAGCGCGAAGTGTCCTGTAATGTGATAGGTTTTTGATTAAATAATGGCTTTTTAAGATTGTTTTTGTGATAACTGGTGATTAGATCAAAGATTTTTCATTTGCTTTTCGTGTTTTTGGTGGATCTTGATGATTTACTGATCATAGAAGGAGTAGTGGATTTTTTCTACGAAAGGTTGTCGTTAGAATATTTTTGAACTTTTTTGAGAGGGTGAGATTTGAATCTGGGACTTGCTATATTTTGAGCTGTGGTCCTATGATAGACTAAAGTCGGTCGTGTCTATTTTGATTGACTTTTTCTCAATACTGATATAGGGCCAATAATGGCATCGTTTTATTTGTGATTCTGTTTTGATGATTCCATGGTGATTGGATTTGCCTTCGTGACAAATTTTTACGAATTTATCACGACAATCGATGAGAAAACGTCTTCCAGTACATCATTACACAAAATTAGTTTAAACGCAAAGTTTTTGAATGTGTCTTTTAGTATCTGTCAGGAAATCAATTCCCTATCGTATAAGTTTATCGCAGAATTTTTATTGGTCGTAGTGATTTCCATGAAAGTTTTTATCACGTCCTCTTAAAATTTTTTTTTTTATTTTTATTGTTGTTCTTGTTTTATTTTCTAATAATAGCTTCATATTCAGGAGGTCCAAGGGATATAAAATGACCTTGAAAAATATTTGATATTTGAAATTATTGATTGTAGTTTCGGAAATGGGAATTTCGAGAATGGGATTTCCGCGACTTGTGTGTATGGTTCCATTATCGCCTTTTTCGTTAACGTCATCGATACTGTGGTCGATTCGGCATCGTTTTCAATATTATTTCCATTATCATTTACGGTGTTGTCGCGTAGTGTTGGTGGTTGTGGATCATCTGAGAATAGTGATTTGTTAAAATTTTCCATATGGGAAAAAATTTAATTTGTGTTGGTATCGTTGAGTTCAACAAACCCATTTTGTGATGGGATTTTTGATATTGATCGAATATTCCGATGACGGAATTCGAAGTGATTTTGATTGGGTGCACAATCGTAAAGTTTGTGTCATTAGAGTTATTGTGTATTTCTACGAAATCTCATCCATTTCTTGACTGACAAAGTTTATGGGATTTTGCAATTCTGAACCATCAATAGACTGTCCGTTATCAACATTTTTCACCTATTGCCCCCTTTTGAGAGTTACTGGAAAACGCAGCACAAGCACACATGTGCTTAGGCGTAGCAGGCTACTCAAAACGGGGTAAAAAATTACCAATATTAATATTATATATATATATATATACATATATATATATATACATATATATATATATATATATATATATATATATATATATATATATATATATATATATATATATATATATATATATACAGTGCTTCTCAAAAGTCCTCTCCCCCCTCTTATTTTTGGAACGATTATACATAATCAAGTGAAATTTGGAAACCTGAATATTAAAGGTTGTAAACTTCCCTACTAGTGATGATAGATGACGAAATCGTCAGAGATGACATCACAAGGCCATTGTGACCAATAATTTCAAATGGAACCCTACGGCAAGCGACACCACTATTAAAAGGTATCGAAGAAATCTATTCAATGGTACTAATTTTGTTTGTGTTTATGGCAGTTTTGGCAACTCGCTTTTAAAAAAGTCAAAGCTGTGATGAATTGAATCAGTTGATACTAAAATTCCAAATTCAAGCTCCGCCTCTGGATGGTTGTCAAATAAGCTGACGTTTCTGTTAGTCTCCCTAATTCGACGTTTTTGTATTTGTCCAAGTTTTTGTACATTTAATAATTTGTGTATTGTTGATCGAACGTTTAACTGTTTTAGAAGCTTTTGGTACTTTTAATATTTTTGTACATTTTAATAATTTGTTAAACTATTGTGAGCCGAACGTTTGAGTGCTTCAAGGAGCAAAATGGTACGTGCTTCAGGTGATAAAGTAGCAGCGATCCTAATTCTCGGTGAAACTTGACAAAATAATCATGCAGCAGAACGCATTTTCAATGAGAGGTTTCCCGATCGCCCCGTTTCGAGGACTTATTTAAGGGAGCTTCTTCGTAAATTTGAAACAACGGATAGTATTAATGATGCGAAACAATCTGGCAGACCACAAATTTCTGATGAGAAAAAAATTGATATACTGGCAGAAGTAATAGTTAATCCTACTTCTTTAACAACTCACGTTGCATCTACCTGTGAAGTCACTCGAAGTACAGTACACAGGGTGTTGAAAAAAAATTTCATCGATACAAATTAAAAATGGTTCATCAACTCTCAGACGACGACCCAGACCGAAGACTAGAATTTTGTGAAGATATGGAAACTAAAATTGACCAACAGCCAGACTATGTCAAAACAATTTGTTTCAGTGACGAAATTACTTTCTATCTAAATGGAAATGTAAATACACAGAATGTGAGGTATTGGAGTGATGCAAATCCTCACCTGTTTCGTGAAACACATACCCAATTTCCCCAGAAGGTGAATATTTGGGCAGGTATCCTGGGAAACCACATCATTGGGCCTCTTTTTCAAATACTAATTTAACTGGTGAGGTTTTTCTGGAGCTGCTGCAAAACGCAATAGAACCGTTAATCCTTGAAATTTTTGAAGATAATCCAGATGAATTCAGCAATTCGGAAATAACATTCCAACAGGATGGTGCTCATCCACACTATTTCGGTGCAGTAAGACGGTATTTGGATGAGGAGTATCGTGGTAGATGGATTGGACGACGGGGTTCAACGGAATGGCCAGCTCGATCACCGGACCTCACACCTTTGGATTTTTTTCTGTGGGGATACATTGAATCGAAGGTTTACGTCACTGAACCTGACAATATTGACGTTTTAAAACAACGTATTGTTGCAAAATGTGAGGCTGTTTCCGCAGACACATTTGCAAAAACACGAGAAGAGTTTAAAAATAGGATATTTCACTGTCAGGAAGTAAATGAAGGTCACTTCGAGCCATTTCTTCGAGTAGATACTGATTCTTAAATGTGTAATTAATGTCATACTGAATGGAATTTAAATTTCAATGTTTACTAATGAGCCATTAAAACTGCCATAAACACAAACAAAATTAACATCATTGAATAGGTTTTTTTGATACCTTTTAAAAGAGGTGTCGCTTGCCGTAGGGTTCCATTTAAAATTATTGGTCACAATGGCCTTGTGACGTCATCTTTGACGATTTCGTCATCTATCATCACTAGTAGGGAAGTTAACAACGTTTAATATTCAGTTTTCAAATTTCACTTGTTTATGTATAATCGTCCCAAAAATAAGAGGGGGGAGAAGACTTTTGAGAAGCACTGTATATGTATATATTGTTATGTTAGAAAGGACCAGTAATATATTTTGAAGGTCAAAAAAAAATTCTTATAATATCCACAAAAATAATAAATATTTAATAGTTAGTAATTCATGAGATATTGTTTTTACATTTTTTTTTTGAGATTATATTTCCTTTATGAAGCCTCTGTATAACATATGTAAATATATGCAAATACTATAATGCAATCATTTTCCTGAATTTTCAAAAATGATTACGACACATGATTGTTTGAAATACAACAATTAGTCTAGATTTACAAAATCATTTTGGATTAAATGTGATCAACAAAATTATAAGGTTGAAACATACAGTATATGAAATTGCATCTAACTAAAATAGTCAATGGGAGAACAAGAAACTTCTTGATGACAATTGCCAATCAGGGAACAAAGATGGTGAGAGAAAATATTTGAAATTATTGAAAAATAAGAACACAGAAACGTCAAAGATAATTATGATCAAATATTGTATTCAGTTTATAAGAAATGTAAAATATGTTAGTTGATAAGTTTTCTCAAATTACACCAAATCAGTGGAAGTGCAACAAGGAAGTGCGCGATTCTGAAATTCAAATAAAAAGACAAAACAGAAATGGTATACAGGTGACGAGAAAACAAAGCGAGAGGAGATTGAAAAATTTTTTAGAAAGAAGCCACGTACAAAATTTGAGAGAAAAGAAAATGAGGATTTTCACCAAAGATAAGGTAGTTTTTCCTACAATAACAAACCAATTCAACCAATGGATAATTACGACACAAAATAAATAGGGATAAAAGAAGATTACCTTTTTTGTCCTTCACATGAAAACTTGTCCAAGCTGATTTCGGGGATTTTGGATGGTTCCTTTGCAATGGAGAGTTCCTGAGGGGAGTGGATGAAACAGGAGTTAAGATTATGGCCAGGTAATGCATCAGCGACATTCCAGCTCCAGGTATAAACTCTTTCAGTGCACATCACAAACAGAATCACTTTACAAAGTAACTCGTATATCTGAAGAACTTTATATAATTTGGTATTGAACTATAGAAGAATTCTCCCAGCTCAAAAGGAAGAATTGAGGTTATATTTACAATATCCATCACTGTTTTCAATTATTTTATGAAAATTTGTCAATTGCTCATAGCTATAAGTTATCTATCGCAGGCCAGGTTAATACAAGCTTCCCTGAATAAAGGAAATGATTGTTTTTGATGATTTCTGGTTCACTTTCCACAATGATATGCTAATATCTCACCGATAAACACTGAACTGAAATGGTTCAAATGACATCAAGACAGGCAGTGGCTCTATGGCCAGTACCGACTCCTGAGGCGAAGGCGTTCCAAGTGAGTTCAGTCGTGGTGAGAAAAGGATGTACAAAAAGTAAAAATAATAAAAATTTCACATATATTCAATAAAATTGTTATGGTATTGGGTGGAAGAAATAATTTCAAAAAACATAAATATAAATAGAAATTATTATATTCTACCCAATCATAACAAATTGACATCCGAAGTAAGGGCAAAATAACAATCATTATTTCATTACAATTTGACAACCAACATAGAGGCAAATAAGGTAATAACAATTGGCAGCAACGTGGCGAGAAAACATTAACGTTAGCTGGCAATTATCATTTTATAACAATTTGGCAAAATTAGTAATTGATATAACATAACAATTGTCTCCCAACGAAAGGCAAAATTAACAATTAGCTATTATCATATCAGAACAATTGGTACCCAACATAAAGGCAAAGAAGGTAGCGAAAATATTTGTGGGTAAAATATTTGTGGGTAAATTGTTATATCTTAACAATTGGCTTCCCAAAACAGTGCGAAAATATTTGTGATAATAATAATAATAAATTAAATAATTAACAGAACAACCCATCATTACAATTGGCTTCCAACGCGGAGCGAAAATAATGATCATATCAAATCATAACAACAATAAATCATCTTACAAACCCATTACAATATATATATATATATATATATATATATATATATATATATATATATATATATATATATATGTTGTACATTATGATTTCGCCTGATTGAGGGGGTAACAGGGTGATTTATTTCACTGTATTTCCAGACATAAATTGTTTAAAAATGATTGTTGGGTTTTCATCGAAATATTTTATCCGAATGCATGCGTTGGGAGTTGAGAGCTCCAAATTTGAAAAGTCTAGATTGGCAATCAATATTTTCATAATGTCGACACCTAAAAGACCATAGAATACGTTATGAAATCTAAATGCGTTAAATTTGAGGTTTTCGAACTCATTGAGTTCTTGGAAAGGTGGTATTGTTACGGAAATCTCGTGTTTTGAAGAAGCAAATGAAATGGAGAACACAAACGGATCATTTACTTTGTATTCGGAAAAACATCTATAGACAATCATTGGGTCCAAAAATGATTTGGTAGCTCCTGTATAAATCAATAATTCCAAAGGTGGGATTTTATTAGTAATATAAGGCAATTGCCGTTAGTCGAAAGATGTATGGAATTCAATTACGTTCTCCGGGATTGGAGAATTGTTTGATTGAAAATCCTCAAACTCTTCGAAATAGTCAGGATTTTCCAAATATTCGTACTCGTTTTCGATCTGACCCTCTATATGGTTTTGGAAATTTCCTTCGGAAATATCTGAATGTTCAGTATTATGTTATTGTTCTGAAACCCATTTTCGATTTGTCGAGTGAGCTTGAGGCATAGTATTTGCAGATAACTGTATAGAAGTGGTACTCATGGAAATTGGTTTTAAAATGTTGGAATTTTGCAAGTTTGGGTTTGGTTTCCAAACATTTTCGGGAGGCCCAAAAACTTGATAGTTCGAGAAAAAAGTCTGTGAATTATAAGATTGTCGTCTTATGTTTATATGACATGTTGGATAGGATGTTCTTGGTTGAGATTGGAATGTTTGTGGGGCAAAACTTGGGTTTTGATGTTTTTGCTGATGAACATTTTGATTGAAATTAATAAAAGAACTGGGGTTTTGTTGCCTACCAGGATTTCTTTTGATTTGAGTTGGATTCGAATTTTGATTCGACTATGGGATCGAGTTGTTATACCATAAGCGTTTTTCAACCTGCTGAAAATACTTCAAGACCTTGTTGCTTATACATATTTTGTTTCAAAGTGCCTACAATTTGGTCTTCACCGTGAATTGAAATTGTCTTCCGTATTTTTCTAACATTAACATGAAATTGGAACAGTGTTTGATTGGAACCCTGTCTCAGAGTATTCAACAAACAGGTCTCATTTCTGTGGTCGCTACAGTTTCTGATTAGAACATTTCTGATTTCAGCTAATGTTGACGACCTCACGAGCCGGGCCTTTCAGTTTACTAATAATGGTGCAAAAAAATAATACTATTTTGATAATTTTCTGCATTTGCGTTATCATAGAAGTGAGTGTGAATGCTATCAATACTTTCGGAGGAAATTCAATTCATTCACTTCCCCGTTGAAATCAGGTATAGTTTTAGTGTGAATTTGGAATTGCCATGGTATGGATTGCAGAAATATTTATTTTGATGGATTATCGGTTTCCAAAGTATTATTAGTGAGCGTATTTTTACGTGAACTTATTTCTAACTCTAGGGAATCTTCACTATCACTTTAGGAGAGGAAATCACTGGAGGAGTGTGACATGAAACGAAAAATGACTTATAGTAATAGTATCGTCTTTATCGAACTTCAAGGATGCCAAATTTCAGGGTTACGTCTGCTTATTAATCCTTGGTATCTTCAGTGAGTATATTGTCCTTTGTTATCCACATTTCGGCGATCGAACGAACAGACACGTAGGGCTTTTTTCGATTGTTACTCAACTATAAATATAGAAAGTAATCCGCGATAAATTATTTGTAACTATCCTACCGACTGCCCCAATTTTATAACTTATTTCGGGTTTATTAAAAAAAAACTGGAAAGTACAAAAGAAAATGGATGTTAGCAGTACAAATATTATATCAAGACTGAGTAAATGAAATCATTTTATAAACGGGCAAGGTGAATTTAATCTGCAAAGTGCTGAGTTGCGGAAACGATGATGCAGCTTCGTTCTCACGGTTTTCTTGGGAATTGTAGGATGTAATTATCTCCATTACTATTACATGCTCAGATAGCTGATCTCGTTACATCTATCAGCGATAACAGATCAAGAGTTCCCATCCCTGAATAAAGCTGATGAAGTTTCATTCGTAGGGTTTTGCGATATGGCCTTTTTTCTATGGAAACAATTTGTTCATTCTAAACACAAATTTTCCAGGAACGAAAAATTATACTATCTACCAGGTAGTTCAACTGGTGGCCTTCTGATTTATCTGAAAGACTCGCAAAACCATGGAGTGAAATATGAAAATACTTCCAAAATTTGTGCAATTAAGTTCAGAATATCTGAAAAATGTTATCAGATCCCTTCACGGACCATCATCAACAAACTTTTTGAATTCATCAATTCACTGAAGACATAACTCAATAGACCAAATCATTGAAAAAAGCTGACTGCATGAACAATAATTAACTGATAACTGAATGGAGAAAAAACAAGCTCATTAATCTACAGAAGTTCATTTCAGCAATTCAGAATGCACCATGCTAGGTTTTTCGTTCAATGCCTACCTAAGCAAATAATAAAATATTCTATAATATAAATATAACTTGAATGTTATAAGGTATTGCAGGCGGAAACAAACAAAAATTACAAAACATATTCGTTGTAAAAAATTTAATATATATTCACTTTAATACCACCACCAACTATATTTTGGTTATTGGTATCCTCGCCTGCGATACCTCATAACATTTAAGTTATATTCATATTATAGTATATTTTATCATTTGCTTGAGAAGGTATTGAACAAAAAATCATTGCATGGTGAATTATACATTGCTGAATCAAAATTCCACATACAAGCATTGTTTTTTCTTCCAGTTAATGATTTTTCAAGCAGTCGTGTTTTTTAAATAATTTGGTTTATTTTGAACTATTCAGTTTCATTTGAACTTTCGAGTTTTATATTCTGAATGATGGGATCACTTATTTGTGAACATTCACCCTTGTATTTTAGATAGAACAATATTTTCGTACATGAATGATAGAATATATATTGATAATTACTAATTACGTCTGTCTACCCAGGTCGGATCGCTCTCCTCGGCAGGCAGCCCTTGACGCGCGCGCGTAGAAGTAATAATTCGAATTCATTGGATAGTTAAGCTGACGCAATATTTGAATATTAAACTCTGAGTAACTCCCACAATCGAGAAGAATCTCATATAATCAAGCCGTTCAGGCTACAGAGCGGGCCAATAGACATACATACATATACCAGAATAACATTACCCTCTTTCTGGGGCAGTAGGCTGGAAATCTAGATAATTGTGACTTGGACTTCTTTATAGGTGATGAAAATATAAGCATATATGCTGACAAATATTATGTGAGTGTCTAGACACTCTATATGAATATGGATTCAAGCTAACAGTATGAGTTGTATAGACTATATCTTTATGACAAGTCTAATTAATCGTAATCTGAAGGCATGTGTCCCTAACTCCTGGGATCAATGATTATTCCAGTACATTATGTCAGAACCACTTCAATCCAAACAAACATAAAGAACTTGCAAATTTTATAAGATGGATAATGAATTCCAAACCTTGATGAAAAAATTAGATTGGTAGTGAAATACTTTTATAAAAAATATCCCAAATCATCAACGGAAAGAATAATTTGAGAAAACTCTTGGCTTTCTAGTCCTCCATTTCATTTGAAAAAAATGTGGATATAAAAAAATACTTTCAGAAAAAAAATATTTTTCATTATATTTTGTTTTCATTCATGTGTATATTATCAGATATTTTACATTAGAATTTTCCACATACTGAAAGGTACATATCAGAATTCATATATTGATTCTGAAACTGCCATCAATCAAGCTTATGAATCATGTGTCAGAAAAAATGAAAGATTTTAATTGGTAATAAAAATAGCATTTCTATTTTTTATAAACCTGAAATATATATAAAAATTAATATAATATATATATATATATATATATATATATATATATATATATATATATATATATATATATATATATATATATATATATATATATATATATATATATATATATATATATATATATATATATATAATATATATATATATATATATATATATATATATATATATATATATAAATATAAACCAAATTAAAATTGTCCTGGAAATATTGTTAAGAATACACTACGCCACAGTGAGATGAAAGAAAGGCGTAAATCCGAGAAGAAGCAAAGAAAGAAGTATGGGCGGTGCGAGAAGTTTCACTGAAGATGCAAGATTACCGCGACAGGGTTGCCACATCAAACAAATCCGTGAAACCACCGCCTTTGGCGAACATTCATCTTAGTCAACAGGTCAATAAAACTTTGGACAAGATCAGAGTTTTACTGGGTTCAATGTCGACACGATGTAGAAAGCGGCTGCAGAAAATGTCCAGAGTGCGAAGCAACTAGAGGCCCCAAGATAAGGTTCAGGGGCGAAATGGGGAAATACAATGTAGGTGCTCATTTCGAATGGATTGCCGTTGATGAAGCTGGACCATTTCTTGTGACCGATGATAGCAACAAATACATCCTTGTTGCCATGGATAATTTCAGTAAATGAGTAGAAACCTATACCATTCCAGACCAGGAATCAACACGATAGCAATGTCATTGGTGCACAACATGTTCTCAAGATTCGGAGTACCAATATCAGCAAGATCAGAACTACTGCGCTCTACTCCTAGTTGGATGGCATGATTGGAGGATACAACAGAACTATAGAAAAACATCTTCCCAATGTAGTGGAAAATATCAAAAGGACTGGGACAGACACCTTCCACTATTTCTGATATCATATAGACCGGCCGTCCACGATTCAACCAAGCCTATCCCGGCTAGAATTTTATTCGAAAGGGAACTTGTTCCCTGCGACTTGGTTCTCAGATCACCAATCATCCAAAAGGTGGAAGTGCACGACTATGCAGATAAACTGAGAGACAGCCTGTTGAAAATCCACGAAACAGTTCGGAAGAGGTTGATACTGTCAAGTTACAGGATGAATAAAGCTCGATATGTTTCGAAAGCCAATTCAGGAGGATTCAAAGAAGGTGACCAGGTTTAATTGTACAACCCCGGTCGAAAAAAATTTGTACTCCACAAACTATCACCTTTCTGGTGAAGAGGAGGACCAACGACGTGGTTCACAGAATCCAACGCAGCCCTAGAACTAAGATGAAGGTTGTTCATTTGAAAAAACTGAAACCCTACCATGATGATTCATCGAATTGACAGAGTAGTTATTGTGCTCTTATTGTGGTGTATAATAAACGGAAATTATATAGTCGAGTATTTCAATGGACGAACAACAGTTCCGTAACAATATATCTCAGTATACCTTCAGCCTAAGATTTGTTGGAAGAAGATATAAAAGAAAGTGAATTCGCGCCCTCAAAATTCCAAAATCTCCAGTTTTCAACCCGCTGAAGTTCGATTCGATAGATAGATAGATAGATAGATAAGCTTTATTGTCTAAATGAAAACATTTGTCGACAAAGTCAAAATTATCACAATGTGTTCTAATGATAATGAAAATAAAATGTATATAGATATTTTAATAAATTTCGAGAAACCATGTAGATAAAAGCACTGATTCTAATAGTAAATTGTAAAATTACAAAGAGCACATGAACAAAGTAATAGAATATAGAACGACTAGAATGCGTATGCAAGATATCCCTCCAAATTGTAGAAGCATTTTCCCATGATAAGTGTTTTAAGTGACTTTCGGAAACCTTTCATATCGTTAATTTCTCTAATTTGATTCGGTAAATGATTAGAAATCTGCTTGCTACTGCAAATCAAAGGCTGTTTCGTGAGAGTAGAAGTAGGGAGTGGTAGAGCAAGTTTTTTTTCCCCCGAGGTGTATATTGGTTAGAGTTGGAGTTAGTAAAATTTTTCCTGTATTTGTGTATCAGGCGAGCTGTCTCTGAAATGAAAATTTCATATAGGGTAAGTTATTTGTAATTTGAAAAAATCGGCCTGCAAGATTCACGCGTCTTTGCTTTGAAAATTAATTTCAGAGCTCGTTTCTGGAGGACAAATATACTTTGGAATAGAACCTGACTGCAAGAACCCCAGAATGGAATTCCATAGAATGAATGAGTAGTATATCATTAAGGAAGCCAACATTCCAAGTTCGCGAGTTATTACATTGACAACGTAGCAACCGGAGGACAGTTTTTTTAGAGCCATAATATGGGACTCAAACTTCAGATTGTTATCAATGTGTACGCCAAAAAACTTTGTTTCAGGCTTGCTTTTAATCAGTTCAGGACATGAAGGTACTTCTTCCAAATCGAACTTGGACGTGATCAAATTTGTTTTTGTGATGTTCAATGTCAGCATATTTGCTCCGCACCATAATTTAATTTTTTTCTACATCTGCAGGAATAGTTTGAGCCGAAGCAGTACGATTTTCATTTTGCCAGAGGATTGTGGTATCGTCAGCAAACAGTGTGAGGTGTTCAGATATATCTAGCTTGGCTATATCGTTTATGTATAGGAGAAAGAGAATGTGACCTAGAACTGAGCCCTGTGGGACTCCTCGTACTTTTTTGTCTGACTCGGAGGTATTGTTGCCTAGTATAATTTTTTGCTTCCGATCAGTAAGGTAAGATCTGATCCAATCTAGTGCTGTTCCGCGAAAACCGTAATGTAACAGTTTTTTCAATATTATTTCATGACTCACACAGTCGAAAGCCTGAGAAAGATCAAGGAATATAGCTGCGGCTGCCTCTTTTTCATTGAGGCTCATGTACACTCTTTCAAGAAAATCAAAGATTTCATCGTTTGTACCCTTGTTGTTTTGAAAACCGAACTTTTCAGGCGCCAATATATTGTGGCTCTACAAGAAACCCATCATTCTACATTTTACTATTTCTCGATGATTTTTGACATTGTTGATGCTAGTGAGATAGGCCTGAAGTTGTTTGGATCATCAGTGGCACCTCCGTTGTGGAGGGATTTGAGTATTGGTGTCTTTAGGCTAGAAGGAAAAGTACCTGTATCAAAAGACTTATTTATGGCCACGGCAAGGGCACTTAGGGCTCCACAGGTAATTGTGACAACAGCTTGGCTGGGGCATTTTGTTTTTTATATCACTCAATACTGATATAAGCTCAAACAAGTCCGTCTCGTATAGGAATAGAGAGTGCATCGGAGACGCTACATTTTTTAGATGATCGAGAGGATCAACTGTCTTAGGAGTTTTGTGGGTTAATTTGTTTGCTATAGAACAATAATATTGGTTCAAAGAGTTTATGTCAACATTTACTTCTGGATGACTCCGAATTTTATGTTTGCCCCTCAAATCATTGATTATTGTCTACATTTCTTTCTGTTTGTTAACTGCTTGATCTAATCTATTTCTGTAGTACAAATATTTGGATAGTTTGGTAGTCTGTTTGTAGATACGATAGTAGTTATTGAAGTAAGGCACAAAGAAAATGTAATTGCTGTGGAATTTTCTGATGGTGTGGAGACAACGTAAACTACAGGAAGAGTTTTTGAGTCCTCTTGTAATCGAAGGTTTCGATTCATTTTTTCTCATTGTCTGTAGTGGAAATGCTTCATTGAATATTTCGACAACATAATTCTGAAAAGCGTTGAATGGATCTCCAGCTTCATTATATAATTCCACTCCATTTTTTGACAAAGAAGCCGGAATTTGGTATAGTGTCTTCTGCTGAAAATTTGCCCTTGTATCTTGCCCTTATGCGCGGTTTTTTCATCAAATATATTTGGGATGAAGCAGGTACAGTGCATTCGGCTGATTGTGACTACCGCCTAATTGTGACATAGCGTTTTATCTTGCGTTCCACCTTCCTTAGCCTAAAGACGGCAACGCCGACCTATATTTGCTACGCATCTTCAGTTAAATTCATGTTATGGTGGTGTGTACTGTTGAAGGCCAATCGATTCTCAGGTAAATGTTGGTAATTTATTAATTTGTATTAACAACGGTTCAAATTTGTTGGAGTTTCAGTTATAAAGTAAATTTTTACATTATAATATACTTAAAGGATTATAGCTTGGTACTTTGCTTGTTTCTAACCTATACACTTAGCAAACACAATGGTAGACAGGGTGTCACATTTATACTTCAAAAACAGTGCACAGTTCTAATTGTGACTTTTCAGAGAGTATAATTATGACACTGTGTCACAATCACACCTGCAATTTCCATTTTTGAAAACAGATATGTACATTGGTACATAATGTTAACTTACATGTATTTCAATAAGAGAACAAATGTATTGTAAGAAGACATACAGTGACGAGAATTTAACGATCGCTATACAAGCAGTGAAAGATGGCGATTTGTCGTATAAAAAGGCATCTACTTTGTACCGTATTCCAAGAAGCACCTTAATAGTTAGAGTGAAGGGCTGGAAGAATAGTGCTACTGCTGCAAGAAACACTATAGTGATGATGAGGGAAACTACGATGATGTGAGTAGCTTGCAAGAACTGGTAGAAGCTGAAAAAGGCGTCAGTGATACCGAATCATCTGACGCTAGCGACATGGAATCTTGGGTCATAGTTACTTATTCCACTGAGAAAACCCTTAAGCGTTCTGTGGGAGAAGTAATCGAAGTCTTGGATGAAAATATTAGGGTAACCTTCTTAAAAATGAAAGGGGAATACTTTGTTTGGCCAGATGTTCAGGATATTGACACAATAAATAAAGACGATGTGCTACAAATTCTTCCCTCTCCCAAAGAAGAACGTCGAGGTGAATTATACTTTTCTGTTAAGTTTGACGGACTAAATGTTCAATAATCTGTTTCATTTTCATTTATATCTTTTTATTTTCGAGTTGTATCCTTAATTAAATTTTTTTTCACATTTCTATTAAAAAGATGTTCAAAACATTATTCAATGTTTTATTTGAGTTATATTGTGACATAAAATCTTATCACAATTGAAACGTATCCTTATAAGGTGTCAGTAACTCGCTTCTACAATAATATCACAATTAAACCCTGACGGTGTCACATTCAAACATTCTCAAGTTCAAATGTGACACCCAGGACCATTTAAAAAAATTGCTGTTAAAACAAATACTTAAGAGTTAACATCAGAATATGAGTAGGCATCTTATCTGTATGCATTTTACAATTCATTGAACCTATCATTGGAAGAAATAACAGTAGATTCAGGTAAGTATGAAGAAATTAGTCAAACACGACGAAACCTATGTCACAATTAGCAGAGTGCAGTGTAACTGCTTCATGGTCAGATAGTCCAGGATTGGTACATCACTAATGTTCGAGCAGACATAGTCTAAATAGTGGATGAGAATTAAGAGACACGAGACATTTGGGTGTCACTAGACGCTTTATTAGCAAAATTTATATTGAGGTCCCCGGCTAAAATAATAGATACGAGTGGGAGTAATTGTGATAATAAGAATTCTAGTCGTTCTATAAAGATTTTGAGATCTACTGAGGGAGGTCTATAAATACACACTATGTAAATATTATACATTTGCGAGTGACTTACAGAAAATTCGAACTATTTTTCTACAATCAGGTTGTCAAATTTACAAATATTGACGAAAGGAAAACATTCTAAAAACTGCTTTCCGACCATTATCATAGTTCCTCCATGTATTGAATTCTTTCGACAATATTTTGAAATGATATTTCAGACTAGACGCACTAGACGCTTCATTAGCAAAATTTATATTGAGGTCCCCGGCTAAAATAATAGATGCGAGTGGGGGTAATTGTGATAATGAGAATTCTAGTCGTTCTATAAAGATATTGAGATCTACTGAGGGCGGTCTATAAATACACAGTATGTAAATATTATACATTTGCGAGTGACTTATAGAAAATTCGAACTGTTTTTCTACAATCAGGTTGTCATATTTACAAATATTGACGAAAGGAAAAGATTCTAAAGACTGCTTTCCGACCTTTATCATAGTTCCTCTATGTATTGAATTCTTTCGACAATATTTTGAAATGATATCTCAGAAATATGAAGAGGTTCGTCATCTCTCAATCAATGTTCTGTCAGAAGAACAATATTTGGTAGGTTTTGTTGTTCTAAGAATATAGAGAGTTCGTCTGCTTTATTTCGAATTGATTGAATATTAAGTAATAAAATTGATAAATGGTTTTTACTATCCCTTATTCTAAAAAAGCGTTCGAATGGTCTCTATCTGAATGACTGTTACTGGTGCTAACTGAATGAATTGATTTATTAAGTAGAGTCATTATATTGGCATAATCAATTTTCTTTGCAATGCTGACATCAATGCAGATTTCACTAGTGCAATCCACTAATTTAGAGGTGTTTATAGTATCTTGTTGGACTGATGAGAACTGGTTATACAAAAAATATTTTATTTCCTTGCTCAAGTGCCACTTACCAATTTTCTTCAATCTGTGGCCATCTGCACCGTAGTTTGTTTTTCGGAGTATATTATTGCATTCTAAGAAAATGTGTTGTGCACCACCTTTGCCAGATTTTTGTTATTTTCATAAATAGTCTCATTGATATGGTCGTAGTCATACCGATATGGTTCCGTTATAATGAGTACCTTTATGTGCTGCATTCGAGAAAAAAAGTGATTCATAGAGCATACACTAGTCCTTTGGTACCACAATATGAGTTCATTTTTTGAAAAATCAACAGAGTTTCCGAGTGCTGTTTGTAATAAGACGTGGCTACTCGCGTTAGGTTTCAGAAGAGAATGAATCCTGAATGACTCACCTGTCTATTTCTCTACCATCACTTCCTGCTACAAATATTCAGGTGTTACGCGATATCGTTTTCATCGTAATATGTTTTTTGACCGACGAGCCTTGGTAAGTTCGACTTGTATGCTATTGGTGCATTTTTTGCTAGACTATTAATTATTTCATTAGAAATTGGTACCCTGTATGGGACGCCTCTGTCTTTCAGAGGTTTACACTCGTTTACTGAATATTAGTTTTTATAATGTGTGTAAATTTTGGTTTGGATATGCACAGTTTTTTACTCTTTAACTTTTTCGGCTAGATCCTTTTTTTGTTCTTTCACTATCAGTATTAATTCGTCGATGTTCTTTTTTTGCTCTTTTATCAATATATTCAGTTCTGCTTCAGATTTGATTACCTCTGATATTATGGAATCGTGTTCCCTTTTTAATTTTTTTATAAATTCTACTTTCAGTTGATTATCTTCCTGCAATTCATGAATTGTTTCTTCTAGGATTGTACTCACTTCAGACTCCACTTCAACTCTGAGGTCGTCGCAACATTTGAGAATATTGTTTTCTAGAAACTTGAAGTCTTTTTTCCTGCTAGTCACACAACTTTTGTGATAGACACCGAAACAGTTTACACAAAAATAATTACTGAATATCTTGGTTTTGCAGCATTTAAAGGAACTACTTCTGCAAGCCATCGCACACACATCTGCTCACTTCGACAGACGATACTGATATGATTGGTTTCATTTGCTTGATGAAACAGTGTGTGGCTGTACTTATCCGATTCACTTGATTCTTTCAACAAGAAAATGTTCCTCCCAATTGATTATAAAACCTCTTCTAACATCATTTATATATATATATATATATATATATATATATATATATATATATATATATATATATATATATATATATATATATATATATATATATATATATATATATATATATATATATATATATATATATTATATATATATATATATTACTATAGACACGGTCCCTTACAAACCATTGATTTTCTGGAATTTCTCCATTTCATTATATGTATATTGATTATCTGAAGGAATTATTTTGGAAGTCTCTACAGGGCGGTTCAAAGAAGTGTAACAAATCAAAGTTGTGTTTTTTAGAATGGAATACCCTGTATTTCGTTACATCTTTGAATAGGCCAGGAAAAAATAATATGATTTCATATGAGGTACTATGTACCTAACTATAACCGTTCTCGAGTTAGTGACTTTTTTATGAAAATGCTAGGTACAATTGGAAACTAAATAATATCGAAATGTATAGAAATCATCCCTTCGAATTCTGACCAAGCATGAAAGAGGTTTTGGGCTATTGATTTCGATTAAACTCGTTTCTCAATATTATACAGAATGTTCAAAAATCATTGTCACTTTTATATTTATATTTACTGTTCACTGAAATCATATTCTGACAGTGGTTCATTAAACATACTATACAATTTTTTTTTATTATTCAACTGAAATTACAACAAAATATGAAACGGAAATGTATTTAATTCCTAGTAGGTGCTCGAAATGACAACCATCCTGTTGAATATAAAGAGCCACTCTCTCTATGAAAGACTTCTTAACATTTAATAACATTTGAGGCGTCACTCTTCGGAAAGCAGCCCTTATTCTCTCCCTCCTATTTTCCAGTGTGGTTGGAGGAGTGTCGTAAACCTCATTCTCCAAGTATCCCCATGGGAAAAAATCGAAGCAAGTCAAATCTGGTGATCTCGCTGGTAATCCATTTATTCGGAAAGCACATATTCGAAAACTGTCTTGACACTGAATTTGAAATGTGCCGGAACTCCATCCAATTGTAACCACATCCGATGTCTGATATTCAGCGGCACATTCTCCAGCAGCTCAGGCAGATCATCTCGTAATAATTGTAAAAAAATTTGAACATTCAAGTTTCCATAAAAAAAGTATGGTCCTATAACTTGTGTACCTATAATTCCTCCCCACACGTTAACAGACCATCTATTCTGGTGATGCAGAGTGCAAAAAAATTAGGATTCACATCACTATAATAATGGAAGTTGTGTCTGTTCACTATGCCATTGTTATGAAAAGTAGATTCATCTGAAATTAAAATGGAATCCAAAAAATGTTCATCCTCACTTGACTTGTCCAGAACCCATAGACAAAATTCGATTCGTCGATGGAAGTCTATTTCATATTGTATTCTTTTATTACCATAGAAATGCTCCGTCTGCTTATCCCTGTATCTTTCTCGATCTAACGTTGACTCGGATGAGGGTTTTCTATGATTGATCCCATAATAAGAAATTCATTTTTCTCATTTCCAATGATAGGTTTTGGTCTGTTTGCCTTTTCATTAGCTACACTTCCAGTCCTACCAAATTGATGTAGCAATCGTTTGAAAACCAACTTGTTTGGATGATTCCGGTCTGGATATTTCTGCGCATACACCCTCGACGCCAAAAGGCAATTCTCTAAACACTCACCAATCGCTAAAATCTTATCTATCCGCTCTTGAATGGGATAAGTTTTCATTTTCGACGCTGATAATTCAGTGAATGTTTTGAATAACGTTAAACACAATAACTGTCAATAAGAATTCTTTCACCAAGTTGAATAAATGTCGTTTCAAAGCTATCTTGATTCAAAGAATGCATTGGAATAAGAACTACTATTTGAAAAAGCCAATATCTGAAAAACTATTTAGGTTAGGTATAGGGAACCCCAATATGAAATGAAAGTTAATGGAATTTTCTATTGTTCAGACCAAAAAATACAGAGTGTTCCATTTGAAAAAACGAAGGTATCTTTGTCTGAAATTATAAAAAGTGACAATGATTTTTGGAAATTCTGTATAATATTGAAAAACGGGTTTTATCGAAATCAATAGCCCACACCCAAATCCTCTTTTATGCTTGGTCAAAATTCGAAGGGATGATTTCTATACATTTCGATGTAGTTTCCAATTGTACTCACCTAGCATTTTCATAAAAAAATCAATATCCCGAGAACGGTTATAGTTAGGTTAGGTACATAGTACCTTTTATGGAATAACATAATTTTTTCCTGGCCTATTCAAAAGTGTAACAAAATACAGGGTGTTTCATTTGAAAAAACACAACTGTCATATGTCACACTTTCTTGAGCCACCCTGTAGACTCCAAAATGATTTCCTTTTACAGCCTTGATCAATATACATATAATGAAATGGAGCAATTCCCGAAAAAATTAATGGTTTGGTTTACAGGGACCGTGACGTATGGGGTGCCTCACGCTGTATATATATATATATATATATACATATATATATATACATATATATATATATATATAATAACAGTGGGGACTAACGGGGATCTTCAGTCAGCACAAGTGTTGAATTATGAAAAACTCTTTAATACGTTAGACCGAGCTTCGGTTTCAATTTTGAAACTACTTCAGGGACCTAAAATATGTAAATTGGGTATTTTTTCTCAATAGAGAAATTTACATATTTTAGGACTCTGAAGGGGTTTCAAAATTGAAACGAAAGCTCGGTCTAACGTACTAAACAGTTTTTCATAGTTCAACACTTGTGCTGACTGAATATCCCCGTTATTCCCCACTGTTCATACCAATTCTCATCTTATATTAAATTTATATATATATATATATATATATATATATATATATATATATATATATATATATAATATACTATATCTCAAAATTTCATTCTAAAGTTTGGAAAAAATTCTAATTATTTAAATAATTAATAATTATATATATATATATATATATATATATATATATATATATATATCAAAAATAGATCTTTCCAAGAAATGAAATGATTACTATGAGTTGGATACATTTGCCTCCTGAAAGTTGGAGAACGTATGTATCATCATTTGTTTACCCACCCATCGTTATTTGGTTTCGGGCAAGTAAACTCATGTTGAAAAGGAAAACATTAATTTTTAAAAAAATTTTTTGAGTCGCAGATAATTCCACATCTGATTTTATGAAAATCCCGTTCATATTTTCAAGTAAAAGCACCACTCACGAACGATGTGTCATGGTTTTATGGAATTTGTTTAATAGAACCGTTAATGAAAATATAGAAATAAAAACTTCCTACATTATTTCTCTTCGTTTCAGGTTTTTTATTTGTTCAAATGTCCCCACAATAAAATCATTGAGAGTTCGATTTGGGAATGGCAAAAATTCTTTGTTGAATACAAAGCTACTTCAGAAAATGAATTATTAAACTCTCTTCCACATTATCTGGAACCGTTCATAAAAAATAGCGTCATGGGAGTAGATGGTAGATCGATTAAATCCGATATTGGTTTCGATCATAAGCACCCCTTAATTTCACCAAACACGGACCGGTCCTCTAGTGGATATCCTGATTGATTACGAACATAAAATACCTTGTTACCGGAGTTGATACATTTTATGAGAAAGCAATATTGGATTTTATCTGGCCGTGATATAATTCGTCAAAACATCTGCATGTGCTACCGTTGTTTTAAATTCAACCCCAAACCTAATTACCCGATAATTACAGGTTTACCCAACGGAGAGTGAATCAAGCCAAAGCGTTTCTGTCAACCGGAGTGAATTATACCTTTCTGCCTTCCGTATGACCATAGGACATAGAAGAGGTAAAAAAGGCCAAAGGCATACTTTTACCTATTCATTTGATCAATTACTCATGCCATATATAGAACTGAGGGTGGAATTTTAAGTACAAAAACACAAGAATATATAGATGCGTTTCAAAAAAATACTTTAAAAAAACTTAATTTTGCTATAATCCCACTGCGGCGAAGCATTCAGGTGATATCTGGGAGTCCACCAAAGGTTATAGGACACCCAATTTTGAGTTATGGAGAGTTCAATACCGTTCTGATACAAATGAAAGCTCCTCTCGATTCGAGACCATTGTGTTGGTCAGCATGTAAAATTGTGAATTGCCAGAAAATCAAAACCAATTTTTAAATTCGTATGTTGAGAATAACAAATATTTTGATATATGAAGAGTTCCATGCCGTTCTGATACAAATAAAAGCTTCTCTCAATTTGAGACCATTGTGTTTTTCAGCATGTAAAAGTGAGTTTGTAACGAATTTTTCGTTACGTCCTTACACATAACCAATTTCTCATAACTATTCCGGTTATCTTACGGTGGAACGGGTCATTAGTCACGGCCGATCGTGAACTATGGGACAGCGCCTTTGTTGTCGTCGCGTGAAAATGGTATTTTGACAGTGTGACCGTGACATTTCATTTTCGTGTCGATCGCGTTTATCGAGCGTTTGGTTTTTTCCAAGTTTTTTTAAATAGGAAAGAAACCGAGAATGAAAAACAGGTGAACGGTGATTTCGTCGAACCGAAAGGATAATCGTTCTCTTTCTTGAATAGAACGTCGAGATAGGCAGATGTACTGAGTGAGTTGGCTTTGATTTGTAAGATCTATAAATTAAATAAGTTTCACTGCTGGAGTTTAGTTGAGTAATATTATTCTCTTCATCTTTCAATTAATGTTGTAGCTGATTAGCATTTTCTTCTTTTTCCTTATGCTTGTAATATTAGAATTCTTGGATATACCGCATGGTAATTTTTGAAGGTTAAATATAGATATTTCGGCCATTTTGACAAAGCATTCATAGTACATATTGTGGCTAACGTAACATCTGTTCCGAGTATTGGGAACTCATTTTTTTTCATTGGAAATCAGTTCTACGCTATTGCATTTTTAGGTACCATTTGGTAATCTCGAATGGACTAGAGCTTACTCCCCTCATACTACCAGTGGATTGTTCCAAGGATTCTAATTGAAAGGAAGGGCGTATTTGATTGTTTGGAGTGACTAATAGGACGGCTCTCTGGTAAGCAATTTTCTTTATTTCATAACTATATGTTTATGAGAGTAATTTTCTTTTCTCTTGAGAAAGAATTGCTTATCGAGAGAGTTGTACCTCTGGCCTAACGGTCTCAGAACACTCGATTCAATATATGCCTCAAGCGTAAAGTTGATTTCCGTTTAATAAATTTCTTATATCTATTACTCCATTCAATTCCCAGTGTAGCTTATTTGATTTTTGATCGTTGCAGAGTCAATTCACTTCAGTTATTACCTTATCGCCAAGAGCAGGGAGATTCATTCTAATTTTTGAGAATTACCTGTTTATCGATTTGAAAAGGGAATTGCCGCCCTATTTCAAAATTATCTTTATCTAAGAGAGTTGTGCCCACTGAAAGACGTGAGGTCTCCCTCTTCAGTTATCTTTAAAATTCTTCAATTAAAAGAATTATTTAACATTATCTTTATCTAAGAGAGTCGTGCCCACTGAAAGACGTGTGGTCTCCCTCTTCGGTTTATCTCTGGAAATTCTTCTATAAAAAGAATTATTTCACTTTATCTTTTTCTAAGAGAGTCGTGCTCACTGAAAGACGTGTGTCTCTCTCTTCTTATCTTGGCTGAAGAGTATACTTTCACTCTGATTATTATCTTGGTTCAGAAACCCTATATTTTTTTGTAGCTTACTAGAGTATTTTGGTTATAACGCTATATTTTCCTTTGGCACTTGCTTTAAAATAATATATCTTTGTACTGGCAACTTTTAAATATTTTGCTTTAAAATAATAGATTTTTTCTCTGGCAATTTTATAGTATTTTGCTTTAAAATACTATATTTTTTCTCTGGTAAAATTTCAAGGAAATTTATATATTTCTTTTGAAATACCTTTCCTCATTGAATTTTTTTACCCTTCTGGTACATAGAATCACCTTATCAAAACTTACCTGTTTCAAAATTTAACTGAATTTGAACATCACGTTTTGGGTGAGGTTTGTTTTGTTTGGTTTTAAATTTTGTTCATTTTTAATATTTTTTTAAATTATTAAAATTAACTTATAAATTTAACTCCAGAATAGCAGATTGAATTGCTATTTATTATCTTTGTTCTTTCACTGTAACCTTCTCGTCTTTTATATAGATTGAGATTTTTATTGTATGCTATCATTTGCATCTATCTTTTGACTCTCGATTAAAATTTGAAACATAAAACTTGAGGTTCAAAGGATATCCTTCGTTCTCCCTTTTGTACATATTTTGATTCCTATCATCTTCTTCGCATGATATATACCACGGAGGGAACCCATCTACGGAGACGGAAGGACTAGTAGCCTGGGAGGTCTTACAGCACATCAATATCAGCACTGGTCCGTGAAGATCAACTCAATTCACGCCGATAAGGGGGTCTAAAACCAACTATAGAACCACCCACGACCATCTTAATCGTAACCGCTGAAACCAAGTTCCTCCTAGAACCGCTGGGACCAGCTTCAAGAAACTAGCCTTCCTCTATCTCGCTCAAGATCTCCGAAGGTATATTCGTGACCAACAACTGGAGGAATCATAGGTGTAAATGTTCGAATTTGATCAGAGTCAAAATTACTGGTTCCTTTTATGTAATTTTTCCATTTTTTTAAGAGAAGTTAAATACTTTTCTAGTATTTGTAATTTTTTATCTTGTTCAGAATTCCAACTGGAATAAATTTGTTAAGTTGATTTATTGCATATTTATTTGCCTTCCCATACAAGCTAGGTAACATTTATTTAATTTTATTTATCTTTGACTTTTGTCTTTAGCAAGTCTGGCGCCCAACTATTGAACTAGTCAAGTTAATTAATGTATAATTTTTTTAGTGGCCAAATTTGATTAACTAGGAAAAGTCATTAATTGAACCTTACTCACGGCCTAACCGTATCCATCTGAGCAGCCTATCGGCAAAGTGATTTCACCTTCTTGAATTTGAATCATATAATTTAAAATCTGGGGTTCAAAAGTAAGGGGTGTTGCACAATTGGCGCGCAAACGTAGGGCTCTGTGAGAGGGGCCTAAGACTGCTCTCACCATGGCATTTACCAGATGTTGAGTGAAAGTCTCAAAACTGGCCATTTCAGAATACATTTCCATCTTAGATTTATATTCTTAGGGCTCTGTGAGAGGGGCCTAAGACTGCTCTCACCATGGCATTCACCAGATGTTGAGTAAAAGTCTCAAAACTGGCTACTAACAAGGAAATATTTCAACTTTTATTATCTATTCTTAGGGCTCTGTGAGAGGGGCCTAAGACTGCTCTCACCATGGCATTTACCAGATGTTGAGTAAAAGTCTCAAAACTGGCCACTTTCAGAATACATTCCAACTTGTGATTTCTATTCTTAGGGCTCTGTGAGAGGGGCTTAAGAATTTTTCTATATCTTTCGGTTTAGTACTCGTTTAATATTTAGTTGAGTATCCTTTGGTTATTTGAGAGATATATCTATACACCTTATTTCCTTGCCTTTCTCCTAATATTTGCAGTAACTTATTGTTCAGTTGTCAAAGTCAACTTTTGAGGAAAAAGTGTATATGTTGTTGTAGAACGTAGCAAATAGGGTCGACTAAGGTTGTACTTTGAGGAAGTGTTTATCTTTTGGTAATTCCTGATGGAAACTCTGTACTTCCAAAAAGGAACCTTGTCAACACCTTATGTGAGAGATTGATTTTGAATCATTTTTGCTGTTTCTTTGTAGTTTTTTCAATTTGAATCTATACAAAATTACTTTGTCTTTCATGAAATCTGGTTACAGACTGCATCAATGTATTTCACTTGTCATTTCCTTTTCGTTTCTTATCTTCCCGTGGCTTTATTAGAAAATCAGATCTTAAACTGGAAATGATGTATTTCATTTCGTTTGAGATAGTCTAATAATGTCTTATCGTATCATTGCCGCATTAGACAATTGGATCTCTGACTGGAGATGATGTATTTCATTTCGTTGGAGATTGTCTAATAATATCGTATCGTATCGTTGCCGTATTAGACAGTTGGATCTTCGACTGGAATGATGTATTTCATTTCGTCGAAGATTGTCTAATAATATCGGTTCGTATCTTACCGTATTAAACATTTATATCTTTAACTGGAAGTGTTGTATTTCACTTCGTTTCAGATTGTTTAATAATTTTCCAGTGGAACATAAAATTTCTTGATAATACCTTCTTTTCAGGTAATAAGTTTTGATGTTTCACAATTTTGGCAACATATCGTGGTTACTGTAATATCGAGTTAGGGTGTTAATTTCCATTCGTTGGTTGAGTTTGAATCTCTCATATGATCTTATCTTATCTATCTTATCTTATTTATCTTATCTTACCTTGTTTATCTTATCTTTTTTATTATCTGTTTATCTTATTTCTTTATCTTATCTGTCTGTTTTCCTTGGCTAATTTATAGTTAAATTAGCGCAAATTCAAAATTTTTAAGGGACTCGCTTTTGTTAGGTGCGTGCATAGTTCAGTCTGGCTGTTGAATTTTTTGACAGGATCTTTCGAAGGGAAGGTATTGGGGGTTGTATTTGGTTAGTCGTGAGCCTACGGGTGATCATGACTTTAGGTCTTAAAGGTGACGGCTAGATGCAACTACTGTGCGACCTCAGCTCGACTGGTCTGCTTAGGCTGAAGACTTGCTCGCAGTGGCAAAAACGGGAACATTCCCGTCCCTTTTTGGTATTTGGTATCGTGAACCATAAGTTCATTTTTAGTTTGGTGACGCTGTAGTTACTTCAGTTGTAGGTGACAGCTGGTAAAACCAAAATTGGTTATGTTTCATATTGGAATTATTTTGTTTCACCAGGTTTGTGCTGAATGGGGCCTTCCTTGTCCTGATTCGGTGGGATCGGAGGTTGTTTCAAGTAATCTGGGGACGAGTGGTTATGAGTGTTCCTCAACGGCGCAGCACCTAATACCTTGCAGCGACGAGGACACTTTGGCTGGATTGTTTGGGAGGACTCCGGTTACACAGTTTCTGGGCTTGGATGTTGTCATTCATCGCAATCATTTTTTCCCTTCGTTCATTTAGTCTGTGGTGTAAACAGAGAACTGAAGTTTTAGCTTGGTAAATGCTACTATTTACTCATTTGAATTTTTTCAAATGTATCTTTTCCTTCACTCATTTAGTTTGCCAGGAGTGCAACGAGTTGAAGCTTTAGCTTTGTAAATGCTATAATTTACAAATATTTTGTTTGATTTGTATACTTTTCAACCTTTCGCCTGTCAGTATACAGGGCTGTTGAAAGTTAGGCTTGGGTTTTAAACTCATTTGATAGCCTGCCTATTTAATTTTTTATGTGCCTGGGAATTTATAGTGTTTCCGAATTTTAATTTTGTAGTACCTTCAGCTTACCTTAAATACCTGGTTTCAGTTGAATAGGATAAAAATTTGTAAACTTCTAGGTTTCCAAATTTTACACCGGGTTGTGGTGGTGTGTAACGAATTTTTTCGTTACGTCCTTACACATAACCAATTTCTCATAACTATTCCGGTTATCTTACGGTGGAACGGGTCATTAGTCACGGCCGATCGTTAACTATGGGACAGCGCCTTTGTTGTCGTCGCGTGAAAATGGTATTTTGACAGTGTGACCGTGACATTTCATTTTCGTGTCGATCGCGTTTATCGAGCGTTTGGTTTTTCCAAGTTTTTTAAATAGGAAAGAAACCGAGAATGAAAACAGGTGAACGGTGATTTCCGAACCGAAAGGATAATCGTTCTTTTCTTGAATAGAACGTCGAGATAGGCAGATGTACTGAGTGAGTTGGCTTTTGATTTGTAAGATCTATAAATTAAATGTTACACTGCTGGAGTTTAGTTGAGTAATATTATTCTTTATCTTTCAATTAATGTTGTAGCTGATTAGCATTTTCTTTTTTTTCCTTATGCTTGTAATATTAGAATTTTGGATATACCGCATGGAAATTTTTTTGAAGGTTAAATATAGATATTTCGGCCATTTTGACAAAGCATTCATAGTACATATTGTGGCTAACGTAACATCTGTTCGAGTATGGGAACTGATTTTTTTCATTGGAAATCAGTTCTACGCTATTGCTTTTTTTAGGTACCATTTGGTAATCTCGAATGGACTAGAGCTTACTCCCTCATTACTACCAGTGGAATTGTTCCAAGGATTCTAATTGAAAGGAAGGGCCGTATTTGATTTGTTTGGAAGGAATAATAGGACGGCTCTATGGTAAGCAAATTTTCTTTATTTCAAAAATATATGTTTATGAGAGTAATTTTCCTTTTTTTTGAGAAAGAATTGCTTATCGAGAGAGTTGTCCCTCTGGCCTAACGGTCTCAGAACACTGATTCAATATATGCCTCAGCGTAAAGTTGATTTCCGTTTAATAAATTTCTTATATCTATTACTCCATTCAATTCCCGGGTGTGCTTATTTGATTTTTGATCGTTGCAGAGTCAATTCACTTCAGTTATTACCTTATCGCCAAGAGCAGGAGATTCATTCTAATTTTGAAATTACCTGTTTATCGATTTGAAAAGGGAATTGCCGCCCTATTTCAAAATTATTTTTTTATCTAAGAGAGTTGTGCCCACTGAAAGACGTAGGTCTCCTCTTTCAGTTATCTTTAAAAATTCTTCAATTAAAAGAATTATTTAACATTATCTTATTAAGAGAGTCGTCCCACTGAAAGACGTGTGGTCTCCTCTTGGTTTATCTCTGGAAATTCTTCTATAAAAAGAATTATTTCACTTTATCTTTTTCTAAGAGAGTCGTGCTCACTGAAAGACGTGTTCTCTCTCTTCTTATCTTGGCTGAAGAGTATACTTTCACTCTGATTATTATCTTGGTTCAGAAACCCTATATTTTTTTTGTAGCACTGAGTATTTTTTGGTTTATAACGCTATATTTTCCTTTTGGCACTTGCTTTAAAATAATATATCTTTGTACTGGCAACTTTTAAATATTTTCCTTTAAAAAAAATAGATTTTTTCTCTTAAAATTTATAGTATTTTGCTTTAAAATACTATATTTTTTCTGGTAAAATTTCAAGGAAATTTATATATTTCTTTTGAAATACCTTTCCTCATTGAATTTTTTACCCTTCTGGTACATAGAATCACCTTATCAAAACTTACCTGTTTCAAAATTTAACTGAATTTGAACATCACGTTTTTGGGTGAGGTTTGTTTTGTTTGGTTTTAAATTTTGTTCATTTTTAATATTTTTTAAATTATTAAAATTAACTTATAAATTTAACTCCAGAATAGATTGTTGCTATTTATTATCTTTGTTCTTTCACTGTAACCTTCTCGTCTTTTATATAGATTTGAGATTTTTATTGTATGCTATCATTTGCATCTATCTTTTGACTCTCGATTAAAATTTGAAACATAAACTTGAGGTTCAAAGGATATCCTTTCGCTCCCTTTTGTACATATTTTGATTCCTATCATCTTCTTCGCATGATATATACCACGGAGGGAACCCATCTACGGAGACGGAAGGACTAGTAGCCTGGGAGGTCTTACAGCACATCAATATCAGCACTGGTCCGTGAAGATCAACTCAATTCACGCCGATAAGGGGTCTAAAACCAACTATAGAACCACCCACGACCATCTTAATCGTAACCGCTGAAACCAAGTTCCTCCTAGAACCGCTGGGACCAGCTTCAAGAAACTAGCCTTCCTCTATCTCGCTCAAGATCTCCGAAGGTATATTCGTGACCAACAACTGGTGTAAATGTTCGAATTTTGATCAGAGTCAAAATTACTGGTTCCTTTTTATGTAATTTTTCCATTTTTTTTAAGAGAAGTTAAATACTTTTCTAGTATTTGTAATTTTTTTTATCTTGTTCAGAATTCCAACTGGAATAAATTTGTTAAGTTGATTTATTGCATATTTATTTGCCTTCCCATACAAGCTAGGTAACATTTATTTAATTTTATTTATCTTTGACTTTTGTCTTTAGCAAGTCTGGCGCGCCCAACTATGGAACTAGTCAAGTTAATTAATGTATAATTTTTTTAGTGGCCAAATTTGATTAACTAGGAAAAGTCATTAATTGAACCTTACTCACGGCCTAACCGTATCCATCTGAGCAGCCTATCGGCAAAGTGATTTCACCTTCTTGAATTTGAATCATATAATTTAAAATCTGGGGTTCAAAAGTAAGGGGTGTTGCAAGTTGTCAAAAATCCAAAAACAATTTTGAAATCCGTTAGTTTGGAAGAACAACTCATCTTGCCAATTTTCTGAATTGAATTTATTATTTTGTTGTGATATTGTTAAAAGCAGGAAACAAAACAACGAATCTTTATTTTTAATAGGAACTTTGGATTTTTATCCTATGATATTAAAATGATTATTCAATTTCTGAAATTTTTGAATAGTCTGGGTAATCTTAGTAACACTCAAGTCATCACATGTATAGAATTCCACACCAGAATAAACGAACTTTCATTCATAAATGAACAGAAATCTACTGAATTGAAAAAAAGTGTCATTTCAGAATAAACTTGAAACGGAAATATGCAGACACACTAACAAAATCCGCAACCACGAGGAAAATAGTCAAAAATATCATTATTATTTCCATAGAGAAACACGAGAAAATGCACACAGAGGAATTGAAAAATTCTCCCGTACATTGAAAGTGTGACTTGAACTCACTAATTATGGGAATCAATAAATCGAACCTTTTAATATGGATAACTTTTGGAAGCCTTAGTATCAATAATGATTTCTCGACTGATACCGAAATCTTTTTGAAAAAAAAATATAAAACTGGAAGAAATAATTCCACGCCTGCAAGAAGGCTACAAAATACAACGAAAGACAAAATGTTATTGGAATTGATTATATTCCAACTGAAATCTTTCACGTGGATTGAGACGATGAAAAAAAACGGTTATTTGAATAGTGGAAACCATACGTTCAAATCTGTCTTACTCCAACAAGTAAACTGTGAACTTATCTGATTAATGTATATATCATTTATTGCAATACCTTCATGAATATATTCTTTCAACGCAACTTTTTCGAAATATATATATATGTATATATATATATATATATATATATATATATATATATATATGAAAGAGAGTAATCGAGGGGACTGTTAAAAACAAAATGGAAAGAATTTAGTGGACATAGCCTCAGAGTGAAGAGTTAACCGTAGACACGTGTTTCGGGCTCTCGGCCCTCATCAGTACGGTGGAGAAGTGCGAGGATGAACAACACTTGGTAGAAAACGACAAATCAGCTGAATTCTTTCCATTTTGTTTATATATATATATATATATATTTATATATATGTATATATATATATATATATATATATATATATATATATAATATATATATATATATATATATATATATATATATATATATATATATATATATATATGTGAACGGCATAAGTGGGCCTCCGGCCTTGTTACCTCCGGTGTCACCGTGCCTCCGATATACGGACGCCCGGTTACCACCCTTGAAAAAATGTCGCACACGACATGTAACATAGTTACAAACACTTTGCCACAAAGATATGGGGGAGTCCAAGTTGTCCGATTTTCGATAGCCATTTAACATTTAGTGCAGACCCTCGCCGCTGAAGTGCGCTGCTTATATACTTTGTTTATGTGAATAGTGTTTGGAACGTATACTTTCGAAGGTCACTGGGCTTCCCCCAATTTGGCAACACAGGGGATGCACACAAATATCATTCGTTTTAGATTGTCATCAAGAAAGATGTATTCTTTCCGCGCACGAACGAAAAAACTTGTGGAGGCTGCAATTGCCTCCCAAATATTTCAGAATGAGCCTGTTAAGTACTTTTTCTCATTGATTCCGCAATTTATATCATTCCGATTACGTGAAGATTTAATCGGGAGGCCACTGAAATATTGCGATATTTCGCCATTTCAAGAGAGGTTATACACAAATCACTCAAACTATTTCTCATGAAAGATTCAACAAAATGCCACCAAACTTTCGCTTTCATCTCAAGCAAAAAAAAATTTGTTTCTTTCATTGAATGAAAACAATCCTCATATAGAATCCTTTCTTGAATATATTCTTTTGTGAGTTGAAAATTTTGTGAACCAGAAAATCTATATTCTCGTAATGTTTCTTGTATTTGATTTGAATTATTCAGTTTCGGTTATTATATTGTGTACCACGAAAGTTACTGAATGAGGTTGCTTAAAATGTATTATTAATTAACTGAATGTAGCAATCTGTGGTATTCCAAGGTTCAAGATTACAGCTGAATCATGAAAAATTTTCAGGTAAACGACTCAAATCAATTCAATTTTAATCAGAACATGCTACTGTTCAAAAGTACAAAAAAGGATGGAATTTTTTGGGTGTGTGATACAAGTTATGTTGAAAAATCAGTAGCCGATTGTTTTAGAAATATACCAACAAAAAATAGTCAATATATAGACGCACTAATGAATTGAAATAATCCGTACATATATAATTACATGTCCTGACTGACTGATTCACTAACCTACGATCAACGCCCAGACCAAACCACTGAACACAAAGAGCTGAAATTTTGATAGCGTATTCCTATGATGACATGAGCAACCAGGGGTGGAAATCAAAATACCGTTAGTTTTGAAGTTAGAGTCATGGAAACTGGTATTTGGAATTTTCGTTTCAAATATAATTGAAATAAATTGGAAATTCAACCCCTGAAGGGGTAAAACGGTTAAATGGTGTTCGGAAGTTTGTACAGGAGTTCCCTTAGTTTTCGAATTGGGTTCATAAAAATTGGTAATTGAAGCCTTTGTTACAAATGAAAAAATATGCATTTCAAACTAAACCCTAAAGGGGTCAAAAGAGTTGTGCAACTTTTCATAGGGGTTCTGTTACATTTCAAGTTAGGAGCATAAAAATGGATATTTGAGGTCTTTGTTACATATGAAGACATAAGCTTTCCAGTGTTTTTAGAAATTCAACTACTAAAGGGGTGAAATGGGGGCTGAAAATGTTTATTGGGGTTCCGTAAGTTTTCAAGTTGAAATAATGAAAATTGGTGTTTTGGCTCTCTTATTGAAAATTCCATACCTACAGTGGTGAAAAGGGATTGGTGAAATTGTAATAGTCGTCACAAAGCATTACTTCCGCTGTCAAATCAATTATGCCACCTAAACGAGATAACGGGAAACAAAATCACGGAATAGCGGGATAACGGGAAACGGTATAACAGAAAGCGGACAAAGCCTCAGCCATAAGCTAGATGGAACCAAACAAAGCAAAACATAGGGAAAAATAGCTAGTTGAGAATAATATAACAATAGCAATAATATATTTTAGGAAGAAAACCTCATAAGTGAGAGTTCTAAATGGTACAGAAAACCGAATGGAAGAGAAACATTCTTTCACAGATCTTGAAAACTACTCAAAATTATGTATTAATATTGCCGAAGAAAATTATTCACTGTGGTATTGAGGATTTGAAAGAATAGGAGATAATGGAATTGAATAAAAATCATTATGCTCAATGTATTCATAATAACAATTTATTTAATTCTTCTTGGAAGGAAACCAAGGAAAAATAGATCTAAATAAACTGGTGTACCATTGAAAACACATTTTCGAAATTGAAAGTAGGTATCGAGAGAAAGTGTGTTTTTTTTTCATAATGAAATGATAAGTTATATCAATATATTTTACTGACTTTTTCTTGAATCCTAAAACAATATTTCAACTAATAAAGATATTTTCCAAAACCATGCGCTATGGGATAATAATTTTTTTTCCTCATATAACATATGTTGTTTAGGAAAAATTCGTGTACCAAACTCAATCGATTCGGGATGACATTCTGAGGAAGACGTATTTTTGATTTTTTTTAACAGAAAACAAAAATAATACAAGCCCTAGTTTCTTGGCAAAAACTCAAAAACTATCGATTATCAGGAAAATAAAAAAAAGGAGAAATTTGCTATGATAATGTTACTTTCGGAACTCTATCCCAATTATTTATAATTTTGATTAAACGATGAATTAAAACAGGGCTCCACGTGTGCGTTACGGCAGGACTACAGCATCTCTCGAGAGAGCAATGCACATAACATATTTTTTATACTATTAAATATAAATTTAAAAATTCCAAAAAATTATTGTATTATGTATCATTGACAGAATGTAATTTTGTAAGGCTATTGTTATTTGAGTAGTTTTTTTGGAACCGCCGATTTTATTAAAAACCGAATAATTGTTCACAGAATGACTCCATGATCTTCTTGCTTCCTGAAGCACATTTGACATGTGTAATCAATAATATCACGCTATAAAATTCTTTATAAGTTCATTAGTTTGTTGATTATAAATTTCTAAAGATAACAAAATATGAGAAATCGAGTACAAATTGTTAATTTCTTTTATTGATATTTCACATTAGTATCAGTTTAATGTTGTCAGGCATTTCATAACGCTTTTTTAAAATACGATATTTGTTTATACAATATTTATAAACAAATTGATGAATTAATATATTCCAAAAATTGATTTTTGCATTCGGTTGCTAAAAGTTTATCATGGATAAAGAAATAAAAATTCCTACATTTTTTAATTATTTATAAGCACTAATTTTTTTATTTTTTTATTATTTGGATAATATATGAAGAATTTATTTTCTCTTTGAAATTCATGATTGGTTATTCTCTACCTAATAAGATTTTTTTATTTTTTTTATTAATGGAGTAATGGTTCATTTACTTATTTTAACTATTAATTATAAACAAACTTTGATTGGCATCATATTTTTTGAATGGTTAAAAAAACAACAGAAACAACTATATACAACAAACTGTTCAAAAAAATTTGGTTGTAATTTCTTCAGAATTTTCTAGAAAAAAAAAAAATGTTTGAACAGTTTGTTGTATATGGTTGTTATTGTTATTTTTTGTAACACTAAAAAAAAATAACGCCCATCAAAGTTTGTTTATAACGAATTGTTAACTAAATAAACAATGCAACATATAAATATAACTGTTCACTATGTTATTGCGCGCAAGTGTTGAAAGTATAAATTTCAAAATAAGTTTTAGAAATGTAATTTCAAGTCAGCAGTTGAACTAAAAGTTGATTACTTCCTATACTGGTGTTAAGAGTCAACAATTTTTTTCACAAATTTTATTATTTACAAATATGATATAACATTCAAATGTTTTTTAAATTTCATCGACATTAATATTTATTATACAAGCTGAACAACTAGAAATATTCCTTCTGCACTTCCCATGTTTTTTTTGTCATTTAGTATTCTTGTAGGAGGGATGGAATGAACAGTATTGGCCGCCATCAAAAGAAGGCTTTTGGCAATATTTTCCTAATTATCCTGCGAATCCCCAATTGAATTTATTATTTAAAATTTCCATCGCCTGTGTCTTTTGATAGTACTAAAGTTTGCCCTTTCTTCAACCAGTAAAGTGACCAAAGACCGGCGAAAACAGTGACCAGAATAGAGCTTCGGATCTTTCAGTTTCAGGAACTCTACTGGTATTTTACTGAATGTATAGATACCAACTGGATTTCTGGTAAATTTCGATAAAAATTAAAATAAGAGTGGTCAACCGTAGTGGAAGATCGTGGAACGTTAGAATTTGAATCGGGAATTTTTACTATTAATGAAGACTAATGAGCAAAAAATATTTCCCAATATAGTTTACTGCTTTCATCATGGAATACTTATTGTCCGGTATAATTTTTAGGAACTCTTCTAAGCAACTATTCTCGTTATACGATACTTCTGAAATAAATTTCATTTCAGAGAATGAAGCAAAATTCAAACTTTCGACTACCGGATGATTTTTTCAACAAGCCGCGTGATTTGTTATCATACTGTGGAATATGAACATCAAACACATTACATTATCTGCTATGAGACATAAATGACAATAATGATTTTGTATTGACTGAAAAATTGCCAACACTGCCAGGAGACCCAGTAAATACACAATAGCTTCAAAAGGAGGCCGAGTTACATAAACACCCAAATAACGTATGTAACATATACAGAGGAGGCTAATTAGCCTGAGAAATTGGCGGGGGCTGAGTGGGCTATTAACTTTATGCTTTGTAACAACACGTGGATCCTTGGTGGGTCATGTGTGAAACGGAAGCTGAGTTGGTCTATACAGATATATATATATATATATATATATATATATATATATATATATATATATATATATATATATATATATATTTATATATATATATATATATATATATATATATATATATTTATTTTCATATATATATATATATATATATATATATTTATGATCCAACTCTCTGGAAAATTGGTATTCGGGAGTTATGATCGAATGTTAAATATCGCTATATCTGCGATTGCGTTAGATATCATCTTTATCCCGCTTTTTCAACCAATTCGCCAGGTGTAATCTTAAAACATTCCAAAATAGATTGATTGAAGCCATGAAAAAAAACACCATTTGAATGGAATGAGGAGATTAGAATGCAGGTAGATATCGGATGAATTTCCAGTTTCGGTTCTCTCCAGTCGTTGGATGCATTCTTGCATTTTTCCTATTGGACACTTCTCCATATTATACTCGAAAATCTTTTCTTATATATATAATTCCTTCTACTTTTCATTCTACCGACTTCTTGGCGTTTTCCATAAACCAATGTGTTCACTATTTTCCGATGATTTACTTTCAATGTCCTCATTGAGACAAACACGTAGATACTTTGGAATTTGAATATACTCTTCAGATAAAATAAAACCTGCAAAATTGATCACCCATCTTTGAGATATATCTCCATCTGTACATATTACCGACATTTCTGCACCCGCAAATATTCCCATCAACCATATTTGCAGCTTTGCTACTGGTTTTGAGTTATACGTTCATCGCATCAACTTCTGTGCACCTCCAGTGATGCCAGATATATCAGCGCCTCCAATTCAATTTATATTCCTTTATTCAGCGCGAGATATTGGAGATCATTATGAATTAGTTTGTGTATGCAGTGTGTTTTACTATGAAAGCACCTCAAAGGCTGTCCGATGAAACTCACAATATCAGAGAATATTTTTTGCCTAATATGTAACTGTGAAATATTTATTCCCAATCTACTGCATCAAACCATCCCAAAAACTTGTGAAAACAGCTTTGAAATCGTATCAACTCTTTTCGACTTCCACGATATCCAATACGTTATCGTTATAAAATGTGTTCAAAACATAACTGTATAGGAATTATACTACTGGAGTAGTTAGTAATTTGATTGAAGAGTTAGGCGAATGACAAATGATAATGTGTACGTTGGAAACCATCGAGTCGATGAACGTTCGAAACGAGAGTAATGAAATTCATATTTTGTCGAAACGGAAATATTCTCGATTGTAACAATTGAATATTACAAGATCAGTAGTAAAATGTCATTCGTTACTGATGTTAGTAGCCAAAAAAGTATCACCCTCATTTTTCAAAATATCAGATATCCTTTGTCTAAATAGACGAATAACAAAGTTTTTAAAATGATAAATTCATTTTAAAAACGAATCCTCGTTAGTTGTTGCGATACACGACACGAGCAGAATAGTGCATCGTTGTGAAAATCGTAGACGTTTGGTACATGTTTTGAAAATTCCCCGTAGGAAAACCCGAACATTTAGGATTTGGGTTTGAAATCAAATCAATTTTCCTAATATAAATTTTTGAACCAAGTAATTTTTCGTTAATCTAAGCCAAATGGAATCTTCCGAGTTTTGGGATAATTTTCCCAGGGTGAAAAATAAAGGTATTCCGTTAAACAAAAAATTCTTGAAACGAGGACGGAAAATAAAGAAAAAGTCTTGTTTTTTTAGTGAGATATCGTTTTTTAAAATGGAAAGTTTTGAAAAAAATAAGAATGTTTTATAAATGTATGCCTTTTTTTATTCCCTTTTCTCGATTTTAGAATATATTTTTTGAAAAAATATAGAAGCAAAATTCGGTTTCGT